>DWDT01001509.1:0-15709 GCA_018245595.1 Microceris scylla | reverse complement strand
ATACCGCTTAAAGTAAAGCCATGGTAAAAATCTCTTTTGAAGTTTCCCACACCATGAGTAATTGCGTTACTTTCTAAAGTACTTCTAACGAAAGTGTTATGTAATATTTTAATCGTCATGACATTATCATCGTTATCACCTTAGAGTGGAATATTATAAATCGAATAACTGCGCGTTCTGATTCCTGCGCTATCACAAATTGATGTGTATCATAGGATCTGATATTCCGGGCTTGAGTTACTAATAGGGCCGATAACGTTTATAAATGTTGTACGCACGAGTTATAAGTATATTTATGTATGTTTTATTGTATATATCCATTATGTATAAAGTATATATTTATATTTTTGGATATTCATCATTATCAGCCTTTGGATGTCTACTGCTGATCATAGGTTCCCTCTAATCGGCGCCACACCTTCCGGTCTTGGGCCTTCCGAATCCTCATCCTTTTTTGATGTTATTTACAATATAATCAATGTTATATATCATATTTTAGTAGATTCTTTTATTGTCCTACATCTTTACCTTATTCAGTGGATGTGCTTTGTACTCTTCTCAAAGGTTGCCATGCGGTAATCGTTGCCTTAACAACAAAGCCGGGATTTGTGCCTCTATTGTACGTGCCTTTCCTTCCAATGACCATGTTGTGTACACAATAAAGTATGTTGATTTATTTATTTATTTTTATGTAACACTTTACTAAGGGGATACAATTGCGCACTCAATGCCAAGTGGCAGTATTCTCAGGCAACCGTTGCGCGTTGGCCAGAATGCGTGGTATGTATGTATGTTATGCTATATTCACATGATCAGCTCGTCTAATAATAGCTCGTCCTACTGCTGGACGCAGGTTTCTTCTGACGGATCTTTGCCCCTAATCTTCACGCTAGGTATGCGATGGGGATCGCTGATGGGCTTCTCGTACTGCCCATGCTGTTACCCGTAGGTGATCAGGGTATTTACTCGAGTCCAGGCAGGTTGCGCCACATCGCGAACTGCCAGCGCCGGGCTTAGTCGCCTCTAACGACACTGCATCCCGGCATGAGGCGGAGAATGTATTCTATCCTCGCCCCGATAATTTATCAGCTTAAAATAACAGTGCGTTTATGAAGAATGATTAATGTAGAAGAAAGATGACGGTCCGTAAGGATAGAAATATTTCAAATTCGGTGCACGCCGCATACCCAATAAGGAACCCGGCGTGATTATACAATAATAACGAATTTCAATATAAAAATGACAGACAAGTCAAGTCACAAGACAATGTGCTGTTGCATAAACAAATTTACAAAAATTTAATGAGCTTAAATTAGATGAGCCTTCTGTAACCAGGACTTCAAAGCTTACTGACCGGAAGATCATAGTACGTTTAGAGGTCGTCATTCTCTATTCCTCTGGGTCATCGGCATATAGATAATTAACGACGGTTATCAAAAAGGAAACTTGATAACGTTTTCGCACCCATCTAATTGGTAATTGCGCCAATTTTAGGCAACATTGCATAATTGCTGTAATAATTTTAGTTAGATTGCAACTACGTCAATTGCAGAAGAGGTCTTTAAGTTTGCTCGTTTACATTTCTATTTAAATATAGGGAAGGGATAAAAAAATAATTAATATGCTCTATGTACATGTATCTAGGCCTATGTTCAGCAGTGGACAGCTATAGGCTGATGATGATGATGACATGTATCTAGATTATAATCGATGTGAGATATATTATATTGGAACTTATGACTATATAATGTATAATTTCTACGCACAGTGATTACTGAAATCTAGATTTCATTCAACATAATATACTCGCGATGATGTAACACTGCTATAATCCATCGTTTTCAGCTCAGTAGTAACTCGGTTATCGGGTGTGGGTAGGCAGATTTACTTTTATGATTAAAGTGTTTTTATCGAACTTTTAAGTCTGTTTTCGTTTAATTACAACGGTCGTCAAAGCGCTTTTTGGTCGAACACAGTTTTATAAGCACTTAATTGGTTTTAACGACATTTTTTTATGTTATTGAAGTCCAAGATAACTTACAAAATTATACCGGCAAAGTCTTTTGAAGGTTTTCTCTATGGAACTAAAAAAAGATGAAAGTTACAATTATTTATATAGGCTCTGTTCTAAATTTCGCTGTTTTAACGTTTGTAATTTTTAGAATATTCAATGTAGGTATTCAGAGAATTTTTTGTTGAAGTACTCGAGCGATTTTTATGAAGGAACATTTTCGTAATACAAAGTATAGGACGAGACAATGTGATAGTTACGCGTAAAGTGTTGAAGACGCTTAAGGTGTTTGAAAGGTTAAAATCAATGATCATTACGTTTCGTAAAATCAAGTGAACATAAGTATATGTAAAATTGGACACGTGCGTAATGTAATAACATAATAATTATTAGTATAGAAATGGTCGAGATTTGTCGTCATTCATTAATTTTTAAGACTTAACGTTACTGAAGTTTAGATGTCAACGAGTAAGTCTATAAATCTCCACAGCATGCAATAGTATATAATACCTGTATAAATCTCAACAGCATGTTACAGCATGTAATACCTGTATAAATCTCAACAGCATGTTACAGCATGTAATACCTGTATAAATCTCAACAGCATGTTACAGCATCTCTATAAATCTACATCTCTATAAATTTCAACAGCTTGTTACTGTTACAATATTCTCAAAAATTTGTACCTACATATTATATTTCCCTTCATATCTCAATATGTATTTGATTTCCTCTTAAATAAGGGTTTTCAGTACCAACGTTGTTTTATTTTTTTATAAAAAAATAAAACGTATTCATTAAAACATTCTAAGTAATGACCATTGTGTTATACTATTTTATTTCTACAATCAGTAAGTTCTTAAGGATCGTTATATAGCCATTTCTATGGCTTAAGTTAATATACGAAATACCATCCAAATCATTTTGTTCACGTAAGTCGACATTATTTACGAAACATCTTGGTATATTTAATTATAATTTACATATACCATTATAAACAACAGACAAGTTCCATGACCTGTAAATTACCTCTCCATGGAATTGACGGAACAGTCAATAGGTACTTGTTGACTCGTTTGAATGAACAGATAAAAAATAAGAAGTGATTGGTAATTTATAATACTATAATAAAAAAAAATACGATTTTTCTTTTATTCAACCTACTTTGTCTGAATTTATTTATGCTTCCATCAATTCTTACATCATCACGCCAGGTTCCTTACAGAGTTGGCAGGGAGTACGGAGTGTTAAATATCGCCATCCGTTCGACCTCGCCGTGGTTCTTCTAAATTCTATAAATAGGTGCTCGCATTGAATTTTTCATATCTGGAATTATAGTAAATTAATTTTATTCATGAAAACTAATTTCGTTAATAATTAAATTCATAAATAATTAAATTCCATCTTAGATGTATGAAGGGAAGTCCATTTTGGAAGTAAACGCTTAGAGAATGAAATAAAAGGGCTAGGGACGATTTGCCTCGCTCCTCTGACCAGAAAAAATATCTTTTATTAAATAACAATTCAAGAATATCCCATATTCTCCACACCCCCACAGTGTGTAATGGACGTGGATCTAACTTTAAAGATATTTGAAATATATATTCCAGATTCATTGTAATTATAGGACAATTAAATGCATTTCAGTAATTGCATACTTACTCGTAGATATTAGTTACATTAGTAAAATAACAACAGCATTAACATATTGCCTGAGACGGTTGGCAGAGAAGTGTTACCACTGCTACTTTTCACTAGTTACGTCATACGTCTAATGGAATAATGAGTGAGCCTTTTGGCACACATCTGGCACAAATCGAAACTCTGTTTTATTCACAAATTTCAAATGAGCAAAACCTAGTGACATTCAATTAGTAAAATAATTATATAAGAAGGCAATTACGTATTAATTAGTACGTCACACGTTGTGTGTGCTCGTTTAAACATAATATAATAAAATATTATTTGTTTATTTACCAAATACAATACAAAAACACGAAAGTAACATTTTAGAAGAAAATTGCCGGTTGAAATCGTTAGAAGCGATTTCAGTATTCAAAGCTAAAATTTTATGTGCGTTTACAATTGTTGTAGGTTTTTTAATAGTTCGTATGTAAACCGGTCGAACAATTAGAAATTAACATTCAAAGCTAGTCAATAAGCTTCGTGGCTAATGCAAAAAATTTGGAATGTCTGAATAAGTATAAGTTATGGTCTATCAAGGTTCTTTAAGTTTCTACTTTGTTGTTGAACAACAATATCATGCCTAAACAAACAAACCGTAGATTATACATCGATAACAATGTTATTACTATTTGCACACGAGTCTATCAGCGGAGTACGCTCAAATGTAAATGTAACAATCAAACACCTGCTTTACAAAGAAACAATATATTATACGCGTGCTTATATAAATTAAAAAAATATTTACAAAATGTGTATTCGGTCATTCACTCATTTACTAATTTATTTACTACTTCATTCAATGGTTTATTTATTCGTGTTTTCATTCATTTATTCCTTCATTAATTCAATTACAATTAAAGCTTCTTGAACGCATGTTTCTAAAAAGATATGCATAAGCAAAAATATATTCAGTGGCTTTCTTTTCATTCTTGTATATTTAACGACATTTTTTGGCTGTGGACTAATATATATCGCTGAAACAATCGGGAAAGTCCTAAAATCAATAGAGAAATATCCATCTTTTTCGTCATCACTTGACGACAAGAAGGTCTTGAACTGATGTTTGATTAACTTCTAGTATTATTTATTCTGTCTGACTACGATGGATTGGATTACGTAATCTTTTTAAATATATTTCCTATAATGAGTTAATGAGATAAGTTGTGATGCCTTTATAGTCGATAATCTAGCCATGGTTAGATGTGATAACGCTGTTAAATTATTCTACATATATTATACAAAATATATGCTTATTATAATACGCTGTGTCGTAATGTTGCTCAGTAAGAGTCAACTCATTTCAGAAACATAACACTGAATTAGGTCAGTTCAGAAAGGAATTTAAGTACCTACAGTATTTAAGAACTAAAACAGTTATTCAAGTTTTTTTCAGACACTTTAACACATTACATTTCTCTACGCTACTTTGCATTACAGTACGTTGTATTCCATTACGTTACATTATGTTCCCAACGTTGCGTTACATTACATTTACATAAATACGTATTTGTATGTTCGTAAATGTTTGCCTCTAACATCTATCAACGACTCTTGAGAAAACATTGCTCAGCTCGATATATCGTTTTCAGACAGGTTAATTTAAACACTCCCTGAAATAAAATTTAGAACAATGTCAAATCTTATGCAAAATGAATTCTTTCTAAATAACTTACCTGACGACGTTTTCATACAAACAAGAATCAAGTCACACATTGAATATGCGTAAAAAGTATGGCAAAAAACTTTTTAAAAACAAGCTTCTATTTAATTGCCTTAAAAAGAATAAAATAAACTTTAAATAAAATCAAACCAATCAAAATCAAAATGGTATAAAAGCGTGGTGCTATATCATTCCTATGGCCATTCCTATGGCTATTCCAATGGCCTATTATCATTCACCGGGTAGGTCTGTACCTACCCGGTGAATGGGTCTGTGAATTGGGTCTGTACCCAACCTGCTAGTCACGATTAGAAATTACTTTTAGAAAATCTAAATCTAAAATGTATATGCGAGTAATATCTAAATAGTTTTTCGATTTAGATAATACCAATTCATAATTATAGAGAAAAGTATAAATGCTTATGAAACATTATTTGTATTGTTAAACGTTCCGTGACTATACCTATATAACTACACAATTTAATTTGGTTCAAGCGATTCGAAATTTGTGCTATCCGAGAACGCGAACGGCTTCGCCGTGACCTTGTTGTGATTGACGAGAGTTTATGATAAAGGACGTGGGATAGATATATAATTAGCTGGGGCACGTAAAAAAGGCGTAAAGGTACGCTGGTATATAAATGAATTCATAGCGAAGCAAGTCAAATGGTTAAAGCTTAAATCGGTGGATTACTATAGGGTTAGGTAAGTTGTAACGAATTCCGGCTTTAACGTTCTAAACTTTTAAAGTTGTCCTATTAATATTTATAATGTATGTGAGCTCTTGGAAAACGACGATAACTTTTACATTCTCTCTTATTAACTTTTATCAACGATTACTCTGATGCATTCAAATGTTAATGGCCATATTTATTGATCTTGGGATAATTCAATATAAAACAAAGGAACGTGGAGTAAAAGATGAATGTCGGTGGAGTTATACGTTTAAATATGTATGTACGTGCGAGTGCCTGGAGGCTGCGTAGCGTTCATTCAACGCGGGAATGGGCAGTATTGCTCGCGATATCACGTCAGGCGCTTGTCGGAGCCGCGTTGACGCCAGCACGATATTATTATTTGTGAAATAAACCACGTTATTCTCAATAATTATTAGTAATTCGCGAAGTTTAAACACGTAATGTTAAGATGTAAACAAATTTGTGTCAAATATTATATAGATTACGTTCGGTTTCTGTGATTTTATTGTGTCCAGAATTTTTGAAGCTAAATTTATTTTTTGTGTGTTAATTGGTTTTATTTTAAAATTCTCACCAGTAAATAACATCTGGCTGTGGAAATTCGATTAAGGAAAATGTAGGTTGAATACTTTTAATTTATGGCATAAAACTTGTAAAGGTTTTGTAAGGGTTGAATTGTACATAGGTACTACAGGTTTTAAAGTAAATATTAAATATATGACAATACGAATAACATATTGCAATTTAGTTAGCAAGTTTACAACATCTATATAAAATTACAGTACATTTTATTTGCCTGTTTATAATTATTTTCAAATAAAGTAATGTTTTTTAAATAATGCAATGCTTCCGATTAAGTAATGTATCAAATAAAGTAATCTGTTTTTAATAAAATAAATAAAAAAGATATTTATTTTATTAAGTAAACATGTAGTACCTACCTATAAAATTATAAACATATTTATTTTGTATTTATCCATTTTGTGTTGATTGTAAAATTATTTACGAGTCTTGATTATAATGAACAAAAATTTAAATTTGAAATTCGTTTTCACCAACTTTTACTAGATAGGTATGCAATATTTATACGTGAATGTACGTACGCTACGTTTTCTAAACATTACACATACGTAAACGTAACATCACGCTTGTAACTCCGAAGAGGTAGGCAGAGGAGTGAAGTACGCTATCGCGTTTGGTGAAATGTTTTAGTGCACTACGTGGTAGTGTTACGTTTCACGTTGAATCAGGGATTAGGGAGTGAGTTTATTGCCATACATCGGGCAGAAGTCCGTACTAGATAATAATCGTAAATGTAGTAAATATTATTATTGACATGACTAATAAGTTGTTTGTTAGCTATTCATGAAAAAACTTCCGAACACATTTATATGTAATTTGGTTAGGCTTAGAATACTGAAGCAGTACATTGGCTAGAGTACATATTTTTAATTAACTCTAACGATGATGGTATGACGAGTGACCGTAATAAAAAAAATTATAGGTATTTCCGAAAATTCGCCTTTCAAAATAATTTAAAAAAAGTTGACTTCAGTATAAAGTGTCTTTATATCCACTATATGTCCATATTATGCCTTGTATTACCTAGGTTAGATGTATATATTTTACACATAAAAGTTAGTAAATACTAGGTATATATAGTGCCATTTTATTTCTGGTACATTTCTAAAAATTTCACTCTCAAGTATCGTTTTTCTGTTTAAATAACTGCCACAAGATCGGATGTCCTTTTCTTTTGGGTGGGTGGTTTGGTTAACTATTAGATAAGTGATTGCTCACAGGCTAATATTCTCAGGCCTCTCTGTATTTTATACGTACTGTCAATAACAAAAACCTTACTATACACACTTCGTAAGGTATACCTACAGGTACACGAACACACACACATACAGTCATAAAATTGAGCGTGCCATTTTCGATTTGACGAAACTATTTGAGAAAACGTAATTCACTTCTGTATTCATCAATGGGGTAGGCAAAGAAGAGTGGTACACGCCCACGTTTCATCAATTACGTTTAAGTCCCATGGAATAGCTGGTAAGCCTATTGCTATACACCGAGCACAATTCCAGACTCTGAGTCACTACTAGAATTTCTAAATTAGAAAAATCCACTATCTTGAAATACATATTTGAATATTTCGAATCACGGGCAACCCTGTTCAGTCTAACCCTGCAGATGTTTGCTTATGGATGCGGTTACGTCTTGATAAAGTTACCGACTAGGGTTGCCAATGAATCTGATATCCATCAATTGTCACTTCTGGTATAACTGAAGGCTGTTTCGTATGCCACTGAGCTGTGCTCAAAATAGCTTATTCTTATTATTGCAATTTTTTCTACGCTCCACTTCTGGGTTTTTATCAAGTTTGCAAGATGCTTGAAGAAAATTCACCACGCTACTCCAGTATGGATGTTCGGAGCTATAAGTCAGCTAGTGATATGGCCATATAGGATTAATTAAATTTAAAACTGAACTTCTTACTTATTTCAATATTTATGGTCATATACAAAATGTGGGAAAATGTGTACAAATACAACGTATGAAGATAATTCTTATTGCCAGAGGAAAATCTACCAGCATACCTTCAGCTGACGACTGGCAGATCAAGTTTGTAATTGGTTATACACAAATTATAATAATATAAAAGTTAGGCATATATGTACATATGTATAATGTAAGGCGAATCTAGACATTAACTTGTTAAATTCGAAGGAGAAAACCGTATTTAATATCTGACAAATATGTGTAGGTGTGTACTGAGCCGAAACATCAAAGCCCAAACATGGTAAATGCGGAATGCATAATATAATAAATACCCTTTTACTCGTAAATTCTCACATACTTCTTCGCGCCGACCTTAAGCTCTCCGCATTTAGACAGCGGTAAAGATCGCGTAGGCTGAGGCGGTCGCGTGGCGGAGGCGGTTTTTGTATTTGAAATACAAAGATGAAGGTTGTCAAAGACGAGGCCATAATTAGTAGGTACTAGTGGCCCAGTAGCGATCGAAATTCGATCGTAAATCATAAAAAAAAAACAGTTTGAGCGTTGTCTAGGTTCTAATGTTAAAGACTACGCTTATATAAATATTTCCTCTTTGCTACTTTTTGCCAACAATCCGTCTCATGTCTGACATTGACAATGGGAACGTAAATAATAAATGGTTTATTTAATTCAATTTAAGGTATTTTATTTTTGTATTTAAGGGTATGAGCAGATGCTGGTTGCGACAAGTCGAGGACAGGGCGCGATGGCGCTCATTGGGGGAGCCCTATGTCCAGCAGTGGACTGAAATAGGCTGATGACGATGACGATGACGACGAAGGTATTTATAATACATAGTACACATACATTTTAGCGAGACAAACAATATTAATCTTTTAACCAACACAAGAGTATATATGCGTGTGTGTGTCAAACAAATGCATGATAATGTGTGTAATGGTTTTGTATTGATTTAATGTATTTTTATCATTTATAAACCGCTGCGGCACGTGCGAGCAGGACTTAAAGTATGCCGACGCGTTAAAAAAAGACACCGAATCCTTTTGTGTTTATCGATTGCATCCGCGAATAAGAGATTTTTAGCCGCGAATACAGAAACTGGGTTGCTTTTTTCACTCGCAAATATTGAAAACGCGATTAAGGAGCTTCTACTGTATATGTATTTATTTACCCGTTTTTTCTGGCTACAATTAGTTATAATGGGTATTAGACCGATGTACTTAGGTTTATACATACCTGTTTAACCCATTCCTTTTCCGACTGTTCAATGACATGGGCATATGTGTTGCCCATCATGGCAATAAGCATGTTCAGCAGCAGAATGGGTACGAACACCATGAAAAGAGCAAAAACCGCCTTCGACAAATTCGGATACGTAGTTAACCCTAAGTCCGAGTACTGTAGAAAAAAAAAGAGAGTTACCAGTATATTTTATCATTACTAAGTAGTATTTTACGCTTCTGCTGAATACTTACGCTGTAATCTCCCAAAGTGATCTGAAACAGAGCCATCCACGTACTGGGATAGCTGGAATATAATGTGCCTTGTACGTTTGGGTATCCTAGAAATGAAAATAAATAACCCGATATCAATAGGGCAAGGACTAGATGAATAAATACGAAGCTTAGAATAATATTTATGTGTTTTAATTATTATCATTGTAATGGAACATCTTAGAACATCCTTACTGATAAATAAACGATTTATTGATTAAAAGACATCTCCATTTTATGGAGGTAATGGTGCAAAACTTGGATATAGTTTTGTACTAATTAGTTATTGAAGACTCACCTTTATATAAAAAGAAGAATGATTGCGAGAAACCGAAAAGAACAATACAGTAGATGATACCAAACGTGAACATGTCGCCTGTTATCATGCTGTAGATCATTGTCACGAACGGTCCAGTCAGCTTGACTGCGCTAAGGACAAGTAATTATAATAAATATATTAGGCTCATTCCAGACCCAAATACCGTTACTGAATTAGAACGTGATATTACAGGATATGATATTATACAAAGTATAATAAAGCAACTTATATTTCATTGCATTATTGTAAGCTTTACTGTGCGTTTTAAGCTTAAATATCACTTGGTAACGGTGAAGGAAAACATCGTGAGAAAACCTGCATACCTTAGAAATTTATAAGAAAAAAAAAATAATTCTAAGCTGTGTGAAGTCTGCCAACCCGCACTTGGCCAGCGTGTCAGACTATGGCCTTAACCTTAACTGAACATGTAAGCACATCAATTACAATACCTATGTATATTGTGATCTTACCCAGCAAAAAACATAAGTAAGAACCATGAGCCAGGCAGGACGAAAATAAGAATGGCTTCCTCTACCATGGTCTGTCGGCTCAGTCTTGAGGGTATGCACGCCAACAAGAGGATATTCGATGCAAGAAATATGAATTTGGCCGGTTCATGGATCTATAATTGTAAGTATTTACATCAAAAACATTAAGAAAAACAAAACATATGAATTTATATCTCGTCCAAACTTCCAGTAAACATTAACGGATACATTCTAAAATATACGCCTAAGCTGCAGTTTAGGTAAACAACATAATCAATTGTTATTCACAGCATATTATCAGCACAATACTACTCATTAGATTGTAATGGCCATGTATCAGATTAATTTACCAATTGCTTAAAATAAGCGACCAAGCCCTGGTTCTTAATCTCGTCTCCTTGTTGGAGTATGATGTAGCAGAGTGTAGACATAATAGTGCCCAACTCGCATGCAAGGCGTATCCCACTTCTCGCGTCCGAAACCTCCAAGCCCCAGTTTGGATGTGCGTCAGCTTCTGCACTGCTATGCCGCAAGTATACTGATACGGAGAGCAATAGGAGATGGAGCATTAAGATCATCAGCCGTTTCAGAAACTTTTTCTGGAAAAATAAGATATGTATTTGTACGATTTTCGTTAGCGCCGTACTGAAGGAGTGAGTGCATGATAATGATGTTATTTGGTATAATACTTTGTTTGTTGGCTCTTTTGTGCTGTCTCGCGCGGCATTTGTTTTTACACTGTAGAATCAATGTAAGGAAATAAGTGATGTACGTATCCTTAATGTGAAACTGTCGTAAGAAAAAATCTCGTCGAACAGTAAATTAGTCATCAATTTGATCCAAAGACGAAAAGAAAATGTTCGTTGGAAGATTTTTTATTAGGTAATTTTATAATATTGAGACAGATGTTTTATCTGATAAAGAAATTATCGTGAAATCAATAAAAAGTTATACCCTTGCAAAAGTCTTCCACTTTTCTTCAAGCAGTCTTTGTATGATACCTCCATCCAGCATGTTTAAATGCTCTTGCTTTGTACCGTTAAGAATTATGAACAGTGCCGAGTTCCAATCTGAAAAATAAAATTCAAAGTTCATTGATGTTTTCCACTAAAAATAAAAGCAGCCTAACTAATATTCTTAAAATAATTTAAACTTACTAGTCCTACCATCCGGCAACAGCGTATCCAATGCGTTAAGCGGATAGGCCGAGCAAGTGATATTGGAATATCTCCAGAATTCCCTAGCAGATAGTTCCAGCATCTCCCTAAACACAGAAGCTCGGCCCAGCTGGCAGGCAAGGGTGAGAGGGGTGAATCCAGCACGATTTAGCCTTCCGTTACTTGCTGGCAGTTTTGGATGCCGAAGTGCATATCCAAACATATCCTGAACAAGATAAAAGTACATAAGAATTAAAATTGGAATTTAAAAACATAGATTGGCTTCACTTTAAGAATATTGTATTGTAAGGAGTTTCCATGCATCATCATCAACCACCAGACGATAGCCTATATAAGGAGGGTACTCACAAGCAATGACACACTCCCTCTGATCAACAGGAAAAGTAAAATGGAACTTCGTTCGAAAGTCCGTCTATACTTAGCCTGTGTTAGACCCATCATGACCTATGCCAGCATTACCTTTGCACATTCAAAATCAATCAATTCCCTCCAACAATATACAAAACCGTTTCATGCGCAGAGCAACCGAGGCACCCTGGTTCCTGCGATAGATCTCCATAGGAACCTTCAGTTAGGCACACTAGCCCAGTTCTTGAACAAGTAAGCCGAGCGCTACTTCGACAAGGCTGACGTCCACCCAAACATACTCATCAAGAACACAGTCTCGTACCTCCGCCGTCCAGCTGGGGTTAAAGCTCCCATCAGGAGACCGAGACACGTATTAGATGACCTTGACGACCATATCACGCTGGTCAATAGGTCTCCTCCAGAGCCACTTGGGCTCGCTACTAAGCTCGGTGAAGCTGTAGAGGCCATTAGGGTCAACAGCATAAGACATTTAGAAAAAAAAAGTAATGACACATTTACTTGTCAGCCCTTGTATAATGTAATGTATTGTACGGACGTTTGTGGTAATAGTGTTGGTCGTTATTGAGGGTCACATGAGCCTTTTAGATTATCCTTTTTTTCATTTCATTGTTGAAGATTGCAGTATTTGGTTTTATCCATTCTTTTGTGTTGGTTATGATTGTTAAGTTTCTATTTGATTTAATTTTGATTCAAAATTGTTAATAAACGGTTTTCCTGTTGTTTTCTTGTATTTCTATTAACAAAATTCCACATCGGATGGTAAAAATTTATAGTGTCTTGTCATCTTCTGTTCTTGCAACGATAACCGTTGCTGTCCGCTCAAATTATATTACAACTAAGTGACTGAGCGGTGGAGGATTGTGAAGGTAACTGTGTGGGAAGGAAATAACTGTGGGACTGACCGATAGAGTTGAAAATAATTAAACCGTAACAAATAACGATCAAAGCCTTGTTCAGAAATAACATAGATGAATCGTAATTAAGATCAGAATAAACACCTTAATTTTATACTTACAAAATAAACTTACCAGCTTGTCGCATACTACAACCATATGTAGAATCATATTTCCAAATGAGTCCTGGGCGTCGGGATCGGCGCCAGAGTCGAGCAGTAAATTATAGACAGCCTCGTTCGCGCAACATGCTGCCCAGGCCAGAGGGTACTCGCCCAGGTAGGCTAGACCTTCATAGTTAGTCTGGCGAGCTGGAGGAACGCACTGCTGATCCCGGGGCAGAAAGAAACTGCCTAGGATGTATTTCATATTTGAGAGTATGAAAAAATCCACATATTTTCTTTACATCAAACAAGGCTGTGGTCAAGTGCTGGCCTACACTTCATAAAGAAAATTATGGACATATAAACATCATACATACTCTTTTCAATTGTTGCCAAATTGTGCTATTTTTGCCCGTGAAAAACAACTTAAGTATGAACGTGTTTTCATTTTTGGAGGTGAGAAGATGAAATACAATACGACACAAGGAGTTTAATTAAGTTACTTTTACAACGACATTCATACACTATAATTAAACTTGTATCGAACTAAAGTCCTATTTGGACTGGATGTGAATTACTAATAGCTGAGCTTTGACGACCGGCTGGTCGCTTTCTAGCCCAGATTACTCAGGCATAACTAAATGATCTGGTCTTAAAACTTCCTGTTATGGCATGAACCCCGTGTCCAAAAAAAACAATGGTAATACGATTGATGATGATGCATATTTACCAATGGCTCTCTGATTAACATCAGCACCAGCTTCGACTAAGTCTTGCACCAGCTCATTGTTGCTATACGCTATTGCCAGGTGCAGTGAACTGGCGCCTGGAATATTTATAATTAAGGAATATCTCACTTTTTTTAGTATAACCTCACGGAAATTACACTAAAAATATTACTTACATATAATTATATTATAATATTACCATGATTAAGTTTATCTTACCTAAATACTCTTCGCCTTCTACAACATCCAAAGACAATTTAGGAAAACATTTAACAAGAGTCCTTGCAAGCCTCGTGTGAATCTGTAAAAGTATTACCAGTATTTTATTCATTTTCAGCAAAGCAGTGTGGCCCACCTGATTTAGATGGTGACGAAAAAGAAGAGGAGATATAAAACAATGAAAGTAAATTATATTATAAAAGTAAGAAATATAATTGAATAAATTATGGTTGAAAATAGGGATTTGGTTCCACTAATTATTATTTTGAAAATTATTTACCTTAGTGTCACATATGATCAGTACATGTAACAGAGACTC
The DNA here is from genome assembly GCA_018245595.1 of Microceris scylla. Classification (NCBI taxonomy): domain Eukaryota; kingdom Metazoa; phylum Arthropoda; class Insecta; order Lepidoptera; family Hesperiidae; genus Microceris; species Microceris scylla. Next base: position 1,018 of record DWDT01001509.1, on the reverse strand, counting down.
CCCAAGAGCTCCACGATAGCTCATCTGCCAACAAGCAGTATGGTCCTCCCACTTCGCCAACGGATCGTGAGGAGACAGAGATGCTTCGATTGGGAGAACTACCTGATGATATAATAATGAACATATTATACTAAGGAGAAAATAATTTGCTGCTACATTTTAGCATGCAAAGGATCGAAAGTATTTCTTGGAAAATTTATAATACGTATGAGGGGCGGCTGAATAGTTTTGAGCCTAAGGTATTAAAAATACTGGTACAAATGTATAAATAGTTTATTTTTCAATATAATCTCTCTTTATTTTAATACACTTCTTACATTTACTATAATGGGCTTTTATCGCGGTCAAAAAATATTCGCCGTTTTTCTCTTTGAAATGTTCGTTTACGGCCGCCTCATTTCATTATCACTGGGAAATCTCCGTCCTCGGAGGTCTCTTTTCAAATTCGTTAAGAGAAAATAATCGCTAAAAGCCAGATCTAGACTGTAGGGTGGGTGGTTGATTTCTTCGAATTCTGTCTCGCCAAGGTCACGCTTGGCAACTCGAGCAATGTGGACGGGTGCGTTGTCTTGCAAAAACAGGATTCCTTTCGCTAGTTTGCCTGTCCTTTTCTCAACAACCACTCGACGCACTTTTGTCAAAAATGCGGCGTTATATTCTCCGTTCATTGTCGTATATTTGGAAGGTAATCGATAAACAAAATTCCTTCACAATCTCAAAAAATAGTCGCCATGAGCTTGGACTCCGATCCTTCCACTTTGAACTTCCGTGAGGCCTTTTCTGCCTTTTCTGTTCATTGCATTGGCTCCTGTTTTAACTCCGGATCGTACTGTCGAATCCACGTTTCATTAGCAATAATAATGCAAGAAAAAACATAGTCAGGATTATCGCCACAGATGGCCAAAAACTCCTGTGAAGTTGTGACTCGACGCTGCTTGTCCAGTGGCGTGAGCATTTTCGGCACCCATCGCACGCACACCTTTTATGCAGGTGACTATGCAAAATGTCGCGATTCGTT
>DWDT01001508.1:0-15710 GCA_018245595.1 Microceris scylla | reverse complement strand
CTGACACACGCCGCTACATTACGCTTTCAGAGACACGACCTTCAGTAATGAAGAAACGACACAGAAGAAGAAGAAGATAGTCGTAACCTGACCGCTTCCTGGGTTCCTAATTTTTAAACAAATTGTACAGCTGTGAGATTCCATTATCAAAATATAAGTGATTTACGAGGGTTACTAATTATAATGAATTATGGAAGACAACAGGGAAAAAAGTTATTCTTTTATAAAATGATTGACCGAGCGCTGTTGCATCTAGCGCTTTTATATTATATGATATTTTTATAATTAAATATCGAACGTTTTACCCTCCTTCTAAGTTTAATATAAATATTCATATACAAAGACAGAAAGATATGACAACACACGTTATTTCAGCGATTTTTTTGTTATTGTTTCAATGTTGTGGAATAGGTACTTACTTATGAGTGTATTGTTTTGTTTTGGAAAGCCCAGAACCGGAAGGAGTAGCATCTATGGAGGCCAATGTCCAGGAGAGGACATCTAGAGGCTGACGATGATAATGATGTAGGAGTAAGGATATTATCTTATATACCGTTACATACATATGTAAATAGAGTAGCTGACAATAATAAGTCCAAAGGACTTTGTGTGACAGTTGCGTAGACATTTATCGCTAATGGAACATAATTTAAACTTTATGGTTACATTTATTATATAATAAATTTTTAATTACCATAATTGTGCACTATATTTCATATAGAGCGAAGGTTGCTGACTAAGCAATATCATAACATTTATTAAGCTATAAATATTCAGTCGAATTGAATATTCAAAGCACTGTTTAATATTCACAAATGTCTGTATACATTATTCTAATACAAAACTATACGTTTTCTTTGCGCGCGTCTAAGCATAAAACTATACAGCTATCTCTTTTCCGCACACAACACCGCTACGGCCGGATGCGCACGCGCCCCCCCCTATATTTTCCTTTTTCGAAAAAAGAACTCCACAAACCGGAAATACATATGACACGGTAGACATTCCCCATATCGGTCTTAGTACGTTACGCCTTATATGGTTGGCAATTTGTAATTATAAATTGTAGGGGAAAAAGCTTGTTGAAATACTATGTAGGTTGTACGTTAGTTGCGTCTGGATATGATGTTAATAGAAAAGCTTAGGGGTTTTGAATTTATCGATTAAATTTTTCTTAGTTTCCTATACATTATACATATTATGCCGCTGGTTTATTGGCGAAAGCGTATAAATGCGATACGTTATGGTAATCCTATTTTACTGCGACATGTGTATTATGATATGTCTACATCTGTACATTTCTTGTGAGGCCATTTGTGCATTGATGTACTTATATTATTATTGTGAACTATGCATTTACCTCACATTCCTTCTATCAGTGTGGGTTTGCTGGGAGAAATTAATTAGCCTTCAAGAATGTCTTAGTAGTAGTACAATTTGGTAGAAATAGAATTGGGGTTAAGAATGAGTACCGGCGCATAAATTTTACTGCCGGTAATCAAAAATGCTTGTAGTGTTAAGTACTAAATGATACCTTAGAACAGGTACATCAACAGAAGCGATGTAACAAATTAGTTGCTACATGTTGCTTCTGTGATCTGACGTCGACTAGGCTCTATGTTCTAACGTAAATCATTTATAGTGTCAGTGGACTTTGCCAGCTATATGTTAATGCTTTCGCTTTTCATCTGTTTTTGTGACCTAAAGGATTTTTTTACACCGCCCATACATACATATATAAATGCTTCTCGTCTATGGATCATCGCCTTAATAACACTTTGTAGGACTATAGTTACCTTTGTCTTTTATTACTGTTATCAACTATCTTGTCAATATCGTAGTTGAATTTACAGTGTCCTCGCATTAAAGTTAATTTTTCTATTACGAGATTACGAAAAATATATGTTGAGCTTTGAGCTTCCTGATGTGACATGGAGTCATGTGATCCCTATGACGGATCCCTGTGACATGGAGCCGTCAAGAAATGTACTTAAAGAACGTTCCTTCGAAGCTCACAACTCATTGATGACTCCTCTGGTTTTGAACATATCTGTATGTTCGTGGACCATAGACATCGGTTTCTTCCGCAACGGAACACAGCATTTTTATTTATATGGTAATAAATAGTTAGAATCTTCTAGAATGTTGTAGGTATCTTATTATACTGTCAAGCAACAGAAGCTGACCTTCTGCAGTTCGTGCATTACTTTATTATGCAGTAATTGTAATTTAAACAAAACAAATGTTTTATCTCAAGTTGACTTCATTAAGTTGGAATATGCATTTTTGGAATATCTTGCAAAATATTAAATTAATTAAGGTACTTGTTTTACTTTGGGCGAGGAATGAGTCGCTCGAGCTAAGACGCAATAATAATATTGAGGTAAACACAGAGTAGGAAGTTTAGATTTTTACATAAGATTGGCGTGTGCTAAGGACCCATATTTGCTCTAAAAATATTTATTAATATTTTCAGCAGTATTTTTATTGACCGATAGAAATAAATAATTTCCTTATTAATAACCGTAAGAAATAAATAATTGTTCTCTTAAGTGACTGATAGTTTATTGTTCTGTTTAGTCACTGGTGGACCTAAATTTTCTGCTTAGTCACCGATAGAAGAATTTATAATGAACGTCTACTTAGTATCTAGTTAAATGTACAGGAAGTAGTCACATCTAATTTCTTTAAATAGAAATCAATTGTTAAATATGTATATCGAAAAGTTTGTATGCGATAGAGTAATTGAAAATTTATTATAACATATGAGGGAAGATTACCAAGCTAATACTCCAGGACCCTTATTTACAGGGTGAATAAAACCCGAGAAAGATATAAAACGATATACATCTACCACTGGAGTAGTAATCGCTCTTCGCTTACCAACAATCGGTGGAACAAGCGAGTGGTAAAGAGTTAAGAGCATAATAAAAATATCTTCGCCCTAATTCCCATAAGGAAACCTTTTGTCAGGACACTTAACGTTGTTCGAAATGTTAATTATGTAATTTCGCAAAGGTTTTAATCTGTTATAATGGTTTTCCCTCAAACAGCTTAATTATACGTTTATTTAAATACGATGTAAATTATGGTGTTCCGTAGGGTTGACACTTTTTCGAAAATTTGGTATAATACATTTTTATGTTTAAAGAAACATATTTGAGACGATAAAATCAGTCGAATAATACATACACGCGGATACACATGTATGCCTATATAAATATATCCACATAAATACTAATAAAAGTATGTCTGGTACTGATTTAATAATAATAAAAGTATGTCTGGACTGATTCAAACAAGGCAGAACTTATAGAATGAGTACCAGACAGCTTATAAAAATTCATGCATAAATACATGTCAACACATACAATATATATGTATCTATATAGTTTTGCAAACAGAACACAGAGCAAATACATGCAATTCCCAAACCAATACACAATGTTTGGACTGATGTGGGAATGGAACCAGTAGGCTCAACTGTCACACACTATAATATTAACAGACAAATGAAACAATATACTCGAATAATTCACACTGTGTATGTACACCATAAGTTACAGATATATAATAATAAAGTTTTAATCGAAATGTTCGTTTTTTATGATGTCATACTTCAGACCCGCATAACAATGCGAATATAAGCACGTGGTTAACTTCAAATGGAGCCAATTTAAGTCAGTGTGTGCTTTTCTAGACTTAGAATGACCCTCACTAATAATGCTTTGAATATATCCCCATATTTCAATTGTATTTAGCAATAAAATCAATAATAAGGGGAAATAAAGAACTTACTTACTAAAAGGCTGTGACGTCACCATTTAGTGAGTGTACCCACATGCCGAGCAAATATATAGCAAAACAAACACTGTCCGTTGGAGGTAGAGGTACGTAGATACGGTGACATAAAGGTAGTTCCACTTTAACGGGAAATTTCAAAGAGAAATGCAAAATTCCACGATCATTTTCTTGTAGCTTTCTCCCAACATAATACTGTATACCATTTCATGATATTTGCATGCAAGAAGCAACATTTTTGTTTACCAAAGCGAAACCGGCGAAAACTGGACTTGCGGTGGTGGAAAGGGGGGGGAGCTAATTTGCAGATAGAATACATTATGCATGAGGGATGGAGCTTCGAAATTAGCATTACGACGCTTCACTAAGCTGAAGTGGGAATACATTAACGAATCGAAGAATATCAGCTAATACTTTTAAAATATAAACAAAGTAAATACGAATCGAACAAAAATCAGGTACCTAATACTTTCAAAAATAAAAATATAAACACGGATCGAACAATATCAGCTCATATTTTTAAAAATAAACCAATATAAACACAGAACGAAGAAAATCAACTCATACTTTTAAAAATACGTAACTACTAAAATAATCACTACGGATTAATTAGCCCTAGCGATATTTTATCACCTAGGTATTATTTGTTAGAATTAATTTTTAAAAGCTTTTTTTACAATTACATATTTTTTGTTACAGGTACGTATTCCGATATGAAGACAATTTGTGAGAGAACCAGGTATAGTATGCTATTATTTCCTGAACGTTTCCTGAGTATTTGTATAATATGTACCTATGTACATAATTAAATCCCTATAATTAAATCGTGTGTCAGTTTAGTTCACCTATGTTATGGCTTTGCAACCAAAATCGCGTCGCAAGTCCAAAACGGGTCAAGCTAGTTCAAAAAACCTATAAGAAATAAGTCGGTACACATCATTCAATTAGTCTGGTTCAATAGATATTATTTCATATTATATACAGAAGTTTCTAGAAGTTCAAAATATTGAATACTAACTGCACGGGCAAATGTTAATGAAAACTTCGTAGCATATTTCATTATTTGTCTTCATCTCAATGTTTTGGATATTGATTTATAAGACATTCTACAAAGCTTGTGGTTTTTACTAATTTCAAGCTATTTTGTAGTAGAAACGTCTGGAACAAATAAATTTGGTACACGTAATAATACAGAGATTATATACACATGTTGTAACTTTTGTATTAAGAATTGTACTCATATTTCCACCCTTATACGGTCACATGTTTTTTGTTTGTATAATTTGACGTAATTCGCTCGTGTCCATTTCGGTGACTGTGCGTATTAAATAACCAACACCATTGCTCACAACAATATAAGCAATGGATGCCAATATCACAGCTCATCGGCGTTCGTACGTGACTTAAATTGATGAAACGCATGCAAAAAAATCACATTAGTCACACCCCTGCGAGGTCAGTCATGACTAGTGACTGATACATCAAAAATTGATATTACAGTATCAATAGAATTTTTTTTCACTCTCAACATTTTTTTATATTCTTCGTAATATGGTGTATGTCAATAGGCTCACCACCTATTCCATTATGGGACTTAAACATAACTGGTGAAACGTGGGGGTGTACTACACTCTTCTGCCTACCCCTTCGGGGATTACAGGCGTGATGTTACGTTCTTCGTTACATTCTTCGTACTCTACTGACACAAGGTACGATGGCGCTTATTAGGATATACCAATGTCGTACATCTGGAAGTATTAGGTAAATTTAGTATAGGTATAGGTAGGTACTATAGTTATAGGTATAGGTAAATATACTATAAAAAAAAGTAATATTAATCGACCCATTCATCATTCCACTGTTGGAATAAGGGTCTTCTCTCATATTGAAAGGGTTAAGGCCATAGTTTGTCACGTTAGCCAAGTGCGGGTTGGCAGAGTGCACGCACCTTATAAGTTTTTTTTTTTATAAATTATAAGGTGTGCCGATTTCCTCACGTTGTTTTTCTTCACCGATAGCAAGTGGTATTTAAATTTAAAACGCACTTTTTATAAAGATTTGCGCGCCATGGATTTGAACTCGGCACCCACACAGTGAGAGGTTGAATTATTAACAACTAGACTATCACTGCTTTTTCCCTCCCTCACCCTCCTACGTAGGCCAGCCGAAACGGGGGTCAATTGGCTAAATGCGGTGATATGTACTAAGTGGAATATAAATTAAATATATTCCTATACAGATAATCAACAATACGCAAAGAAAATTCTTTGCATCCGTTTAAATATTTCGCGCACGAAGTAATGTAGGAAATTAAAACAAAATAATATGTGTAACAAGTACAAAGACATTAAATTAAATAAAGACAAACTTTTTTTGCTTTCATTGTTACTGTCAATGTCATACACGTCATAGATTGCGGTTACACAGTAGCGCGTAATAAAAATTCATAAGGTTTTATATGTCTATTGTATATTTTTTGACATAAGAATAACAATGACACTAAAGCTGAAAATGTAATAAATTTTCGAAATTCCACCTTTACAAGTACATATTTTAATACTCCATAGAAGTAGAACAATGTAAGCGAAACGTAGACGTAGGTTTCTGGTTCTATTATTCATTCATTTTTATTATTATATTCCAACTACTCTACGGGATAGGCAGCGAGCACCGAGTACCTAATGCCTCTCATCCTTACAAGCCTGGGGTGTTTCTTCTACGTTCATCACTCTCTTCATACAGGCACGTCCGTTTCAGGGATTTCTTACTCTCCCGCCAGTCAGAATATGACCTATACGAGTATGTCCAGATTTATATGTCCAGAATAAGTTAGTGTTGACCTCCCTCGGCATAAATACGGTCTTTTGGTCAGTCCTTACCAAACACTGAAAAACATACAGACAAACGTACATGCGTAATCATTAGATATACATATGTATATTATGTATCCACTTTATTTATATCTTACATATCTCGTAAAAACACATATGGGGAAGCAGCATTAGATTGAATACTACAATAAACTTGTTTTTTGTTATATTTTCCGCACCTTTGTGCAAGTGAAACGTATCACGGAATTGTTATCGACGTATCTCATGTTTTTTACGGTCATAAAAAAACATTTTAAGCATATCTAATGAGTATATTATTATAAAGTTACCACCGGTCATAAGTGCGTTGGCGACTTGCACACGGTACTCTTGTTCCGTTGACAATCTAATATAATCTGTATCTCGTTGTCGTAGGGCTGAATTTTAATTAGTGATGTAAATAAAATCCTTTGCCCATATCCATATAAGGCGCCAATAAAATTGAGGTTACCTTTGAGTCTATAATATATTTGTTGTCTCTCTCTAACCTGTGTATGTGCGTCTCTTTCACATGTGTGGAATATTTAAAAACTCCAATTTAATAGATCCATTTGCCAGTAACTATAATTTCTACCTTAAATGGACAGTCCGTAATCAGCGATAGCTCAAATACTTATTAAGTTAGTCCTATTTTTATTTTCGCTTTAGATGTTTTAATTTAAATATGTTTCCGTTGGCTGTTTCTAATTTAATTTTAATAGATCTATAAACTTTATGGTGACAAAAAGATAATAAAAAGGTGACGATCTGGTGACATATTTGCTGTATCATAAAACATGTTCCGTAAAAGATAAAATACTCGTATAAAGATAAATTATGAAAAATATGGATTTAATGTAATTTGCAACGATGGGAAATTCCAATTAAAAGCGGATATACATATTATTATAACAAAACTGGGGCTATGTAAATGAATATTAAATTACTTTGAATTGGAAATAAAATTATTATTTTATAATTGACTGCCTCGTTGGTGGAGTGGTTGCAAACGCGACTACCGATCTGGAGGTCCTGGGTTCAAATCCCGGGTGGGGCACTATTAGACTTTTCTAATTTAGAATTTTTAGTAGTGATTCGGAGTATGGATTAGTGTCTGGCATATGGAAAAAGGCTCACCACCTATTTCATGAGACGTAATCGTAACTGATGAAACATGAGAGTGTACTATACTCTCTGCCTACCCCTTTCGGTATTACAGGCGTGATATTAAGTTTTATTTTATAATAGGATTGAATAAAATAGTATCGCTTATGATTCAATATACAAGCTAATATTGAAACCAATACCTTTGAGGAAAGGGTATTGCGGCCTTTTAATGAAATTTTCTTATAGTTTTAAGCTTCCAAACGTAACAGATCAGCGATACCCCAGCTGGTGAGCCAACGAAGCTCAGTGGTACGAATTTCATTCTCATGCTCCAGGGGTCTAAGGTTCAAATCACAGTACTCATGTTGGAGTTTACAAAGTTACGTGTGTTATCAAGATGAAATATGTATCAATAATTGCAACGGTAAAAGCAAACATTGTGAGAAAATGTACAAACTTTAGGGTTCCCTATTATCTACATATATTCTCTAGGACGTGTGAAATCTGCCTACCTGCAATAGACCGGCGTTGTAGACTATTTATAGCCTAAACTCTTCTCATCCTGTTGGATAATTTGTATCTGACAGTGGAACGATAAAAGTTTTGACGTAATAAATATGATAATATATCTAACACAAGTTTATAAAGTTATTAATATATAATTTTTCTATTGATCCAATTCTATTGATTACTATTGATCAATATTTCTATCTCCAACTCTCCAACCCGCATGCTCAGCGTGGAGATTACGGGCATAAACCCCGTTTTGGGGTGGCCTATGTCCAGCAGTGGACTGAGATAGGCTGATGATGATGATGATGATAATTATTTTTCTATTGATCCAAGAATAAAGTGTACTAAAGCGGAATTAATAATATCTTGGGATACTCTCTTCACTCATGTCAATCTATTTCCAAATTAGCCAAAGCCTGTGCCATTGTAACTTTTCTTCTGACAAACTACATACATACATAAGTATACAAACATACAACAGTGCTGAGAATTCTAAATTGATCGTCGGTAACGAATTAGTATGTTAGTAATTACTACGCAATAATAAAATGAAGAAACGGTGGGTTAAAACAGCAGTGTCATAATATCTATCCCATTGATAAATGTGTGATGAGTACGACGCCCATATCTGTACCAAATAACACAGAATTACCTACAACCTACAAGGGTAGTACCTACAATATTAATTATAGCGCCCCACTCGGCAATTACATCACCGGCTGTCAATGTAGAGTGCGCGTTCAGACCGTGTAGAGACCGTGTACAATTATAACATTTATTATAATAAGCTCTTCATTCACTGAATGGTTCACACCTCATTGATGACCGTATCGATATATGTAAATATATATTATATATATTATATATTAATAAATATAATCTGTATATTTTTATATCTGCTATATATGTATATTGTATTACCCTCTTTTACATTGGAAGTGGGAGTGCTACACTCTACTGCCAACCCCTTTAGAGAAATTGTGATGTATTACGCCATAATCTAAAAATAACAGGTGATTGTTATGATGTAATTGTAAAAAGATAGATTTTTATTTTACATTAAATCAATAAAGCTTGTTTGTTTCCGTCCTATTATTTCTTTATGTAGGGTTAAGGGTCTAAAATTCTACAAAATGCAATTACAAACTTTCATAAATAAGTTTCAGGTCGAAATCTCTGTGAAGCTGTACAGGCCGTTAGGGTCAACAACATTAAGATACTCAGAAAATAACTCATCATTATCATCAGCCTACTTCCGTTCACTGCTGGACATAGACCTCTCCAGTGGCACACCACTGAGCTCGATCTTCAGCTCGTCGCATCCATCCACTGCCAGCCACTTTGCGTATATCATCACTCCACCTAGCTAGAGGGTAGAAAGAAAAACTCATAAAAAAACTAATTTTTTACACTTACAAAACTTTGTTATGAAAGTTTGCAAATTCAAGAAATATAAATTTTAACATAGTTTTTGCTTGACAAACATAATAGTTAATATAAAAAAAAATTAGCTCCAATACGAGCACAAATCTATAGCCGATAATACTGATTTACATTTCCTGCTACAGTATATGTTTTTAAATGTAAAAGTCAGACAAAGCCGCAGTCTAAACTAGTCTTGCGTAATGAATGGCTCGCATCCCATCCCATCGATGATAGTTGTATAACCCATTTCGTCGATCAGCGCACCATCAAATTATTCGTCATGTTAATAATGCTAATTAGATGCTTGATAACAGACACTACAAAGCAATAAAACTAATACGAAATGTATTTAGGTACGTATTTCCTGAGTTCATTTTGTTTTTCCTTTCGTTGTTTCTAGAACTGTCCTTTAATTTTTGTTTTTGCTGTTTTTATCTAGTTTGTTTACATGTGTGTTTCTGTCTTATAGTATTCTTTTACTACTTTTTTGTTTGCATCTATCTCTTATAATATTCGTGCACTAATTCTACAAACCCTTTTATTTCTTACAAATTCTTTTCCAGCTAAGTGTATTACTCGTCTGGAAAAAATCGATACATCAACGATAAGGCTGCTTTTCGATGCGAAAGCGATTCTTATCTTCAATTTATTTCTTTATTAAAATATTAATATGTGAAGAAAAACCGTTAAAAAGGGTTGTTTTAAAAATATAACGCGCACGGAGCTGTATAAAATTTGTCATAGTTAAAGTTTATACACCGTTTATACGTACCGTGTGTGCTAAAAATACATTATGCAATTAAATTTAAACAGTCTTTGTCTATATTCCTTCTATCAAAGTAAATTAAATAGTGGTCTCTGTATGTGGAAAAGGGAGTATTAAAAGAATGCCATAAGTTCTTATAGTCTTGTGTTTAGAATCCGGTGAACCGCCCGGGTTATATTGGGTTCGAAGCCCCGACATACACGTTTCATTTTATGAAATCACATTGATAGTGAGAACACATGTCCGATGGTAGAACCATAAACGAATTGATGAAAAAGTGCGACGACAAATAAAATTTTTGCAGTTAGCAAAATTGAATCTGATGACAGTGTAAATTTTGCATGACAATATTTTAAAAGATTTTCTTATAATGTTCCAATAAGCTTCGTCGGAATATTTCTCAGCATCACAAAGCTTTGCAATTCCAAGCAGCGCAGTTATCTGAAGCAATATTCCAGTATCCTCCAATATTGCGCCGATATTATGTGGAGCTGTGCAATTTACGAGTACGTTGTAGAAGAATTCACTGTACGTGTCGAATATTTGATCCTGTCGCATTCCCTCTGTGAGAATAGGGGATGATTCTCGCATTGACGACTTATATGAACATTGAAAAGCTTTAAAGTACAATTCAATGTATAAACATAATATAAATTAAATACATACATATATTTATATTTCGTCGACTGTTTTAAATTCTTACTCCGTATTATTAAATATTTCAGATACGTTCGTTCATGAATAAAGAGACAAGCATCAACACGTCAGAAAAAATGGCCGACATGTCTGAACGCGTTAGGAACATGTTCTAAATAGTTTTTGCCACTTTGAGGGAAACCTGTGTTTCGCTTGTTGACGCGGCATGTTAGCATTTCTGTATCTCGTTTAATGGCTTTTTGATAATCGCACAATCGATTTTTAGAGTTCCTTTGGTATAAGGAAATATTTTTTATTAAAAATCTTTTGGTACGCGTCACTCAGGCCACTAATAACACTACATCTGTTTCTGCTATAAATTAATTGTTGTTGTACAAAATTGCGCTTGGTTCTGAAGGTTGTGGTTATCGGTCCGTCAGTCTTCTTAATAATTATTGTTTGTCTACTTTTCACATAATATCAGTACAGAAGAAATGAATATAATAAAACGTGCCCCATGAGTAGCGCATGATCAGAATAGTTAATATATATTTATGTAACTTTTATTAATATATTACAAGCCGAGGACAGGATTCGATGACACTTATTAGGACAGACATATCTCCTCCAATGACATGGATGAAGCTGATGATGAGCATGATAAAAGTTTTGCTAATTTAAAAGACTACAAAGAAACGTAATCTCTGTGGCCAATTCTTTAATATGTGGAAAATTCCTCAGTACCGTGGAAAAATATATACGTTAAAAACAAATTAATGAATTAAATAATTGTAAAACTTAGAAATAATATTAGGGCAACTACGATGAAAACAAGAACATGTTACGGAACCACAACGTCCATTTCTAAAAATGCTTTCGTAACAGTTTTTTTGTCCAGAAGTTGTCCGATAGATGATACATTTCAAAATACTTTTTTGTTTTCCTTTGTTTCAGTTCTAATTACGAATGTGCAATGTGTGTTAAATATTTCACGAACGAATTTCAACAAACCCCAATGCTTGTAAATTCTGATCACACTTTTTTTGTAGGTCGAAATGTTTCTTGTGTCTGAGCCATTTTTGACAACTAGGTATTTTGTTCATACTCGCTTAGTGCAGGTGCATTCTAAAGTGGACCACGCAAGTTTAGTAAAGGCCTATTCACCTTTGTTTTAAAAATTCAAAGGATCAAAAAAGGTCTTTGCCCATAGTCTGAATGCTACACTGGCCATTGGCAAAAAGCATTGACTGAAATAAAATTACACTGTATAAAGCGAAATCATTGCGACAAATCCAATTGGAATATTCCGGAGTTAGGTATTTTTAGTGATAGTCCCCCTGGATTTCTTCCCGTCATTTGTTTTAGTGGCACATGGGTTTTGTGCGTCCGATTCCTGCTCCATGTTCAAATCTTCAAGGGGAAATGCCGTTTGATGGTTATTGTCGTACGTGGTTGGAAAGCGAATCTTATTACTCGGCGTATTATTATCAGGGCTTACAAAAATTTTAATTTCTCCTCTTGTTCGTATTATTGAACTGACGACCTTTTTTCTGACGATGATTGTAATAAATGCGGTTGAATGTTATCTCTTAATTATGTCAAAAAGCACTTCGTAATAAATAAGAAAAAAGACTAAAGAAAAGAATGAAATTACATGCCACAAATGTCATTAGATTATAATTAGCTGTTGTATAGTTGAATATCGGCCAAAGCCAGAGTGTAAGAAAAATAATGAATGGGTTTTGAACAATTCTTATGTTTCCAATATTATTTGCTACCATTTCTTCTGTGTCGACCCTGGTTATCAACAATCGGTATCGGACTATGGGAGAACTTGAAAGAAGAAATTGATAAAAAGAAAATTGTCTCAACATGAAAAGGTGTCTCGTTAATGGCGTCAAATTGTCATTACTGATACTTGAAAGATTCCCGCGAGGTGTATTAGGTTTTTTAAACTACGCGATGGTGCAGATAAATTGTGCAATTTATTGTGGTATTAAAATTTTACACCCGCTAATAAACAATTGATGGGCGTTTTGTTTTGTACGGCCTTAAATTTATGTTTTACGTAGATTTTTTCTTGCGTCCTATTCACGTCCAAACCAAGGTTGGGAATTCCAGAAGTTTCTTTGGATACTCGTGATTAGCACTTTTTAAGGCTTTTCTTTTGAATACGTTATAAAGATACATAAAGCCTTAAAATCATATCTTTCTATCTCCGCTACCTATTCCAGATTATCAAGACCAGCATCGCCAATATATAATCTATACCTCCTCGGCTATACGATCACGATTGCATTATGGTTATTAGCATCACATTATGTGCAAGGGATTGCCTTTGACCTTCCGTGGACTATATATACCGCACATGTGTTATTAAGACAAATAAATTATTGCTGTTATTTTTAAGATAATTTGCAACAGAATCTGCGAAGTTGGTCCATCCAAGACATAGCCAAGTGACAAAGCAGACTAACGTATGCTGATCAAACGTTCTCAATAAACCTTATATTAACAACAGTTCTGTTATAATATAATGCGTTATTTGAAAACAATCAAACTCCATGAGAAACATTAGGAATATTAATACATGTCATCGTCCTGTGCCTGCAATTGCACCCAACAAACAGTCAAACATGAACAGTTTGGAATTAGGCAGCTCAAAAAAATGGATATCGAAAGTATTGATTCAGTCCCATAAAATGGAGACGCCACAAAAAAAAAAAATTGGAACCTATTATCACCCATCAGCCGACCGCGACTGACTTGGCTGAAGTCGACAGATTGTTGCGATATGCCTTCACATCGGTGCTTTTCTACGGACTGTGATAATTTATTAACTGATCGCACAAATGTTTCTAGAGACAGTTCGCAACCGTGGGAAGAGCAATTAGTGGTGAAATAGTACAGACACGCTCGATTACCGCCCGTGACGAGCTCTAACAAAGGTATAACAGATATATACTGCACATAGACTATAGCAAAGGTAGAAGGACGAGTGTATATTCACTCGAGTTTTATACCTACTTTTTGGAATGGCTGTTTGGATTAGCGCAGCATAGTATACAGTCAAAGAAAATTTCGACTAGATTTGACTGGCCTGTTAATTCTGTGGCTACTGACACTGACTGCTGAGCTGGAGTGTGTACATTTCGATTCCTACCCAAGACAATCATTTATATATTATAATATAATTCGTTTTTTTTTTATTTAATATACGAGATGCCAGCAGATTCAGTTTGCATAATTGTTCTGTAGTTCGCTTAAAAATCAATCAGTTTTGTTCGATTCGTACATTATCGTCTATTCCTAATGGGGGTAGGCAGAAACTAAAGAGTTCCGCCGATTAAGATGCTGGTAAAGCTTCTTTGTGGCCTTTACTTGCATCAAAATCATCATACATCGTTCCTACGTTTACACGGTTTGTTTTTATAATCAATGGCAGCGGAAACAATTGGATGGTCTACTTTAAGGCTTGCTCTGTGTCCAATCAGTGGCGTATGCGCGGTGCGTTTCACGGCAAAAACTCAGTTAGCGCGCGCTCCGTCACTTGGGGCCGGCCGTGTGTGAGCTGCCTAACGATGAGAACTATACGCGTTCCATATCCCGGCGAGATGCCATCGCACATCCCTATCCATTCGCCATAAGGTCCACAGTGGATTGGATAACACGTCATCTTCAGGTGCAACGCCATGAATACCCTTGAAATATACGAAGCTTTATTAACGTTTCATCACGTATATGCTGTTGCAGGGCATGTATGACGTATACGGACTGATGATTGTACGACAGCGAAAAACAAGAGAAATGATCATAATAAATATTTACTACGCTCTCACAGTTATACGGTGTTCTGTCTCTAGTAGGCTGTAGTATTGAAGGTATGGAGGAGTGAAAAAAAACTTATCCGCTCTGTTTGTTGATATATAACACGGCTCAACAGTTCTGTAGTTATTTGATAAGGGTTTGTAATAGGGACTTGATTTTAAAGAAATGTTTTCGACATTTGAACGAGAAGGGTAAGGTAGGCTGTTTGAACATCTTGTTACCATATTATTTACATACATAAGTGTCGAAAATCACTTAACTGTTCAGCTTTTATTCTTGTGTTGGGGGAAATAACTATGTATATGCACATTTAAGTCTTCTCAACTTTTATAGCCCATTGTTATTTTGACAATATTTAAGTTTTTTTTTTGTCATAGATAAATACATCAGCTTTACAAAATACCTCATTGCAAGAAATAAACGTTGACGGTCAATTTAGATGAAACTACATAGATTGGTAACAGTGTTGGTTTGAATAATGGATGTGTAGCGAGAAAAGAGTGACATAGGAATAATTATAAAACATTCGATGGTACACAGATCACAATGTTAAGAATTCATATAGGTACAATAACCATTGACATAGAACTGGTTCCAGTATCAAATATTATGAGTAAATGTAAATACATTTCAATTGTCAATGGATACTCTAATATTTTGATACTCTACTATGGAAACCTCCTGATACTCTACTATGATACTCTACTATGGATTTTCTAGTAGTGGTTCGGAGTCTGGATATGTGCCCGGTGTATGGCAATAGGCTCACCACCTATTCCATGGGA
>DWDT01001507.1:0-15711 GCA_018245595.1 Microceris scylla | reverse complement strand
CCTCACGATGTTTTCCTTCACCGTTAGCAAGTGATATTTAAATTTAAATTTAAAACGCACTTTTGTAAAGAGGTGCCCGCCATGGGTTTGAACCCGGCACCCCCGGAGTGAGGGGCTGAATTCTTAACCACTAGGCTATCACTGCTATAAAAAATAAGTCATAAAATTATTTTGGCTTTATAATGTTTAAATTATGTACATCATATATTATTGGACGAAAGCGAGAAAGAAGCGTTTCTCGTTGGAAATTCTGAACAACACATCTGGCGCACAAACAAAACTCGACTCCAAAGGGTCCTCGAAGTTAATACTCTCAAAATGAATATTTATAAAGGCGTCAACTGTTAATCCGGCATTGTTACAATTTTCACTCATCGTGACTGATGACGTCAGGACAATACGGAGATTTAATGTGCGTACACATTTTGCGACTGCGCAAATAAACTTACCCGAAATATCGTCTCAACTTGAAATACATATTTCCTCAACTGTAGACTGTTCATTGGGTTAAATTTGTGTGCATTAACCATTGAGTATCAATAATTATTTGTATAGTAGGAGAACATATTATTATGCAAAGGACATTATAAAATGTAACTTCGCATACACTTGCGACATCGATATATTATTATTATGAAATCATACCAAGCGGTTACGTAGATATAACTAAGACCCAATTAAGGACTTTAAACTTTTCTCTCTTGCATAGTAAATAAATGAAATTAATAATAACAACGTACACTGTGTGAAGAGTTCATTTGAGGAATTAGCGAACAAAAGGCTTAAGTCGGCTCAAGCGCCTCTCCTCACTGCCAGCTATTTATAGAGGAACGCGCTCGTCGGGCGCAGATCCACGCTGTTCTTAACACTTCACTTATTTTGTTTCCCGCCTCGAGTTAATCAAAGAAAATTTCCTAACAAAACAATGCCTCTCCTTATAAAACGGATATTGAGGCTTAATGATAAGCACTATAGCTTGAGGAGTTCTATAAGTAAGATTTTGTATTTAAATTACAAATCATATAACATATTTAATTAGATATATTAGGTACATTATTTTTATGCTGGTTGTTACACGGCTCATATGAATAAGGCTTAATAAATTAAATAAATAAAGTTACTAATTTATTTGAATATGCCATCAAAAATAGTCTGACGTATATTACTGTAAGTTTTATAAAGGAAAACTTATTTATAAGTATAAATACCTTCTAAACCTCTAAATATATTATTTGTATATTTTTCTTAACTACCTCTTGTCTTCTTATGTTTGTGAGTAGGAAAGTGAGCACGCATAATCTATAGTTAAATTATAATAATTAAAAAAGTTTCATAGAGACGTCTCAAGAAACTGGCCTGAAAGATCCGCCTAGATATAACGTATCTGTGTGCCACAGTTAAGTGAAGACTGCGGCCAAACTGTCGCCGACACAGATCGATGTGTCGACCGCAAGGCACCGGTGCCTCAGCGTGGCCTAAGTGACTGATCGCCGGCGTGGGATTGGGACGTAAACCTATTACGGTACCTCGCCGACTTCTGTACCATTTGTAACATAACGGTTCCTTCTTATTTGCGGTACCTCATTATTATTGGTAAGTACGAATCTTACATTTACCTGACGCTTTATTTTTAAAAACGCAACATTACTGTTATCATATTTTTTCTTTCTCTTTTTTACTCATATAATAAGCGATTTTCGACAAGTATTAGGTAAGTTTATTTACGGTTAGTGAGATGCCTCTGAGACTTTTATTGTATATGTAATAACCGTCCGACTTCACTCCTTCTGTTATTCTTTCGTTCCCGCAAGAGTTCTATTTCAAATGAGCATTATTTGAAATAATAAGACACAGCGCAAACAAATCGCACAGTAGGAGCAGTGGCAGGTGACAGCAGACGGCGTGCCCGCCTCGAGTGGCGTAAATAATTGATAAATTGCCACCAAGCTCCCCGAAGTGACCCGACCCAAACTTGAAATTTACGATCATTTAATTGTAGCTTAATTCCCGAACTAGTCTTGCTTCTCGTGAAATATAGTTCGAGTTCGTTGCCGTTGTGTCTAATTTTAGTTAATGCTGTGTGCATTATGTATGTATGTACACTGTTTTACCATTACTCAATATATAGGGTTAGTTACGCAATTGCTGAAGCTATAAGATTTCTTATGTGCAGCCAATTCTTAAGTAAATATCTCAATTACACGTATCTGAAATTATAGAATTTGCTTACTCATTAAATATTTAGCATTACTTAATCAATTGTACTTTATTATACATTCGTAATTAAAGTAACGACCTAGAATCTATTTTGACGGCGACTTAAACATTATATACCTATTTATCAGATGCAGCATAACGATGCACACATTTATGTATTCGACATGTTGTTATTACACACACAGATATGTTCTATTGTATTTATTTCAATAGCAATTTGAACAGCCAAATACCGTTATTTGTAGTTTGTCTCCAAATGAACTTGTAAACAGCGCCGCACGCGGTCTCAACTGAACTCGAGCTAAGACAAACACTAACTCGGCGCCAACAACTACTAATCATATTAGCCTTATTAATTACTTCCTCCGTGTGTTATTGCCGAATGAAAATGTATGGGGAATAGTGTATTAGCTCGAAAACTTCCTACGTTCGGGGTGGGTGCAGCTGTAAATGGAACTTATTAGAAGTTTAACGTTTTGTGCCGTATATTAAGGAATCACTGCCGGTGCATGGTACTATCATAGAAATAATTTCAGTGTATTAAGTTGTTCTCTTTACTTTTTATAACATGATCGGTTCATTTTAAGGATTGTTTGGATGCGCAAGTTGTCTTGGGAGCAAAACTGTGATGGTAGGTACATTATGACATAGTTACTCACAGATTATTTAAACATAGGTCAACTTATATAGAAGAGGTTTTAAACTTGAAATAAAATGGGCTGAATATTTAGTTGGCAACAAAGTGTTGATGGCGAGTGCGGAGTAGCGAAGCGGCAGCGGGCGCGGACGCGGCGCGACAGATGCGGGTGCACACTCGAGCGCGAAATCGCGCCGCGGAACGCTCCCGAGGGACGACAGGGAAGTGAAAACTGCGGATGCGGTATCTAAAGGTTTCGTTTTCATTTGTTCAATCATATTGTTTTAGTTTATAAATTTAAAAGACACATTCGATTAGCTTAAAACTTTTATGTTACAGTTTTATATTTTGTAGTAATTATTTGTTTATACATAAGTATTTATTGTGTAAGGATTAGTGTACCTACATAGTGTAACCTTAATCTCTTTTGAGCAGGTTTTAACTGCATGAAATGTGAACCAAATATTTTTTTAATTATTAGCAAATACAAAACAGAACAATTACGTGTGCGGCTTATCAATTTGTGTCTATAATGCACATTACCTTATCGTTACTTTCCACCTCAATAGTAAAATTAAGTCGGTCCCTCTCATATGGCCCTTTGTGTTTGTCTAGTTAAATTAAGTTGAAAATTTATTCCGCATTAGTTCTGTCGGGACCCCAGCGTCGACGTCGAATTTATAATTTTGGGGCCAAAACTAATATCGCATGAGTTTAATTACGTTTTGATGATTGTCGTTTAGTTATCAGAATTAATTTCAATTTTCAAATACAACCTTGAGATCAATGACAGGCCAAATACGTTTACAGTACAAATGTTTCGACAAGAATACTTTGCCATGATTGTTTTTGTTTTTAGATAAATTTAAGTGAGCTTTGCGGTCAACAGTAACATTATACTAACAAAGTTATACTGAATATTCACAGCAACAGCAAAATAGCACAGCGATATTTTGTTACAAAGGGGTATCGATGTCAATTACAGAAGAATAATTTGTTTCATAATTTTATTAACATTTGCCTGCATTTGAAGTCCGTTAAAAACAGTGGCAGAGGGGCAGTGAATTAATATTCTGTTAGATGACGTCAAAACCACAGACAGCTCCACACGCATGCTTCAGAGCTCATACTCCGTACCGTAATCCTCTATTAGAAATAGTCGAGTTGGCTTCCTCCTTGCAGCATCAGAACAGGTGGGGGATTTACTTCAGCAATCTTGTGTGTTCAATTGGAGAAATTTTAACACTGTTAAGTACCCAAGGAAATGAAAAATTAGAAAGATTCAAAAAAGAGATATTGAATAATGGTTTCATATAAAAATATCCGTCAATAGAATTAGTCATTCATTGTACTGACTTCTTTATTATGATTATTCGCGCCTCATCTGGGGCTAATAAGTTCACAAATAAATAATTAAATACTCAATATCTTACTAACTTACGATTCTGTTGTATGTTTGTAAATTTAAGTGTTAACACTAAATGTGGTACAACGCCAACCATATCATTCAATTTATCAGTAAACTGTTTTTTTTAGCGTTTAAGTGTTTAATTGTCAAATTTAACTGTCAATTTAAAAAGTTAATATAATTATTCTACCATGATATGAACGAATGAAAGCAGTGTGAAATCGTTTAGTAATCTCATTTAAATTTTAGAACGTATTGCAAGTGAAACGGCTAATGTTGTAACTGTGGGCTACGGAATTAATATTCTACCCAGCCGCACATCGACGCTCGTTCACGCATGCCTTGCTTCAGAAAGGACGTCAGGACCACTCATTAGGAGCCATCGTGTAACTTGTACATTCATTTTATGTATGTATATATATGGTTACTTGTTTGCCTTTTTAATGGTCGCATTATACAATCGGGGCAAGACAATTTTTACCGTTTTTAAAAAAGTTTATAATTCATGGGACACTATTATATATGGGAGATGTATTTATTTTCATACACAATTCAAAAACGATTCAACTTAAACAATTTCAAATATATTCATACTTTAATAACATTATATAACGTGACGCATATATTTCCATGAAGAGGTAGGTAGTTAGTATAGTACACTCCCACATTTCACCAGTTATTATGTATATACCAAGTATTATGAACAATTTAAAACATATACAGTTGTTCGTTTATTTTGTAATTTGTAGCTTTAGTTAAACACATCAATTGGCCAAACGCATGCATAAATTGGAGCCCCCGCGACCCTCGGGCAGTCGAGATTAATGTTAGTATTAATCGACTGACCGCTCCTCTGCCGTGTACATTACCTTCCGGGTAACGTAGTATGCTTTACCAACTTTACATTTCCTTTACCAACTTTACATTTCCTTTACCAACTTTACATTTCCTTTACCAACTTTACATTTATTTTACATTTACTTGTATACATTAGCAGTCAAAGATAAGTTTTGAAAAAAAAATGAAGAATTTAAATGTCGGTTTATTGGATATTTTTATGTTACAATGTTTTTTTTCTTTATTGTTTTATACTGAACAGAAATCTTGATATAAGAAACTTATTGATACTTTATATGATATAGATAACAAATTGGCATGCAAAATAATAAAATCGTCAGTACAATACAGTCAGTCAGTAAGTACAATATCTATTAAGTAGTCGATACAGCCCAAAGGTATCTGTATCAAATACGAGTATCTTCCATCTACCAGTAAGCGCGTCTAAGATAGGTTCCAGGTACGTTATAGTCAATTACTACTTAATGTACTGCAGAAGTAACTATTATTGTGTGTGATTACTGGACGTAGTGTTAGTGTGTTCATGTGTATTAGGATAATTTATTATTATTATGTCGTCGCAACTACTCTCCTACAGAGTATACAGAGGGCATCTAGTACCAAATAGTCTCTATTTTTACAGGCCAGATGTGTCTTTGTCACACTAACAACCCTCTTCATACACGTAGGTAAGCTGATTTCGGACTCTTCTGACAGCCCATCAGTCAGTACCTGACCTATTTTTCCAAGGTAGGTCTGTCTTGGTCTTCCTCGGCACCTGCGGCCATCAACTTTGCCGTTTAAGAATACTATTATTATTCCCATTAATTTACCGAATAATCATTGAAATAATTGGATGTCAATAAAAATGTCCTTTTACAAACATAAAACCCGTTATAGTACAGGCGCTTCGTGTTAACTTATGTCTACGTGTTCCTGTTTTGGCCGTACGGCGACCATGTGCCAGTACGGAGCTAGTGCGCAGTTGACCGCTAATTAAACTAACGGCCGGTTAATCTTACTGCCCGCTGCGAGTAACGAGCGTGTCTTTCTGCACTGACTATATCTGACTATGTCACACTGACTATACACTGACTATGTCACACTGACTATACACTGACTATGTCACACTGACTATACAAAACACTAACTATATATGATATTAACTGATTGTTCATTATATGTTTATATCGCATGTTATTACCATTTTAATCAAGTATTATGAAATTAAGTATAATAAAATGGTTAAAAAGATATTAATTTGAAGTGCATTTGAGCATTATATAGTTGGTTCTCAAACATGGCTCTACCATGTGGCAAGCTTGGGCCCGCATTTTATGTGTTATAAAAGCCAAATTTATATGTATTATTTGTAATTTTAATTGAACTAGTGAGTAAGTTTAATAATGTATGTTTGTGAAAATAATCAGTTCCTACTAAATAATTTTAAAAATTAGTTTAGAGTAAAGTCAAATCGAACAACCAAAAGGATTAAATTATTTTATTCAAAATATACTTTTTCATATGGAATATGAAAGACAAAATAAATGAACCAAAACCATGACTTCTTTACTGTGACTTTTCATTCAAACTAACTGAATGATCGTTGGAGTATTTCGTTTAAAATATACATTTAAACTTTAAAAAAATATTATAATAAATGAATATTATAAACTAAAAATCACTTGATGCTCATCCTTCCATACCATTTACAATTAAGTCCTCGGCACAATTCCATAACAGAACACCATTTCACCGCCACAGCGCCCGTACAATGACATTTGATGTAATTAAATTTCCACGACAAACCCTATTTTATCGCCGGATTATTTGATCAAAGGGCTAATCGAGTCCACATACCTACAGTTTAGCCAAAGATAAACTTGCGACATGCGGGCGGGCGCGCGTGTTTAACTAATGACCGAGTCATGGGGGTAATAGGGGGCCGGCGGGCGGGGGCGCGTGGTGGCAGGTCCAGCGATATCATTAGCCACAGATGCCGCTGGCTGGTGCCCGGTATAAATACATTAAGTGCGCCGTCAAACTGTTAAAGCCCGTTGCAAACGTAGTTTTGTCGCGATACGGCTAAAACGAGACGGCTCGCGGGAAATTGCTTGTATTTAATGGAAAGAACCGTCGTTATTTCAAATATCAAACTATTTGATTAATACAAGATACGCTATATTTTACAACATCGCTAGAAAATCAATACTTTATTTGTTTATATTGTTATTCTATACATATTTGTTTCTTTTACATTTGGCTTACGTAATAGAAGTCTTACAGTTTTCATATTACAATTATATAGAATTAATTGTTATTTTTTATTATTAAAAACGCCCACTTATTGTTTAATTAATTATTTATAGTAGATTGTTTAGCGTCATCACTCATTCACTATTTGTTTTTTTTATTAACTTTAATTGATGCATTTAATTGTTGCCTTATAATCCGACTCTTCTATTCCATACACTAATAAAATCTGTTAATACATACCTCATACATTCTGTAAGCATGATTTTAAAATTATTTAATTTTGTGAAACTGTCGCGATAATTATGAAGGTACGTACCTATATCAAATCGTCTCACGCTAATGTTTTATTAAATATATAAATATACGTTTATTTAACCACAACAAACTTACTTTTTCTTACATTACAAAAACCAGTAAAGTATGTATCTATAGACAGTAATAGATTTTCACGCTGCATAACATTTCTGGTGGTAATAAATTTAACCTCAAATTTCAATTCATTGTCTTCCAACGACAGCTGAGCGGGAGCCCGAAGCATCGAAATCAATAAACAATGAAAAAACAGCGGCTACTTCCTAGAATATGGCGTCATAAAATTCTATAAACCCAATAAAATTCGTGCTCGGCGTTAGAACGTCCACATAAAATCTCAAAGTACATAAACATATCATAAGAGGGGATGTAGAGCCAGTTATCCTCACAAAAAGAGTTTTTCTGTGGCATAAGCGGCGGTTTCCGCAGATGGTTATTTTATACAGTGAAGCCAAGTTAACGGCCGGGGCTTTAGCATTCGGAGCTACGCTGTAGCCGCGCTACGACTACACTAACATGCAACCCTTCTATACGGCATCGTATTTATGGAAATATTTTTAATTCCTTTACATTAGAATTGTGAGAATTAAACTTTTATTAAATGTTTAACAGTAGTCAACTTTCGAAAAACTTTGAACATACTGACCATAGTGTCAAGTTAAGCACTAATGTATATAAAAATGATCCCAATAACTAATAAAATTATGTTACTAATACATTGCTTTGTTTCACTTATAGAATATAAGTTACAGTTGCTCTTGTATTAAACTAAAATTGTTTAGTATTCGATTTAACAATCCACTAACAATAATAATCCTTAATATTTTGGGGACAAAATATAAGTAAAAAAAGAAAAAAAAAAAGAAAAAAAGGTTCTAAAAATAAATAATAATACTCATTAAAGTTAACTGTGAAAAAGTTTGTTAAAAAATTGTGAATTGTGAAAAAGTAAGGTGAACTGTGAAAATTTTCAGAAAAATCAGTTTTTATACAAAACGTTCATTCGTTACAAGTCGACAATATTTTGTGGTTAAATATAATAAAAGAGTTGATAATGCCATTTATTTATGGCCGCCATTTCTCCCCGTTTATTGCGATATAAATCGGCGACTAGATATGATTTATCAGCTCATCACTCATGGTTATGTGTGAGTAATGTTCTACCTGATATTACAGGCTTACTAAATACAAGTTACACGAAACTGTGTAACTTCTGAAATGTTACTTTTGGCAACTGCTGTTGTTGTACAAAAGACTTTAACATAACTGCATAATCATTTTTAAACCGTGTAATGGTTCTTTATTTAAATGACTAACAAGCTATCGTATGTGTGTTGGTAACAAATATTTTAAGTCCGTAAAATGAATAATTTATTGCAATGTTCATAGGTTTGATTTCTTGTACTTTTATACAATATTATAGACTTAGAGTACTTTAACGCTTAATTACCAATTCGTAATATCGAGTAGTTATTATGTTTACTGTCATTCAAAGATGACATTTATATGTATATTTTCATAACAAAAAAAAACAAGACATCTTTTTATAGCAATAAATGAAAATTAGTATTATGTTGATAGATGACGACATAATGAATCGGTGAATGTTTATTTTTCCTTTGTTCAAAACATTAAACCGAAAATAAGGCCAGTTACGTTCGAGTTACTCCTATTACCATACTCCGGGGACACTCACCCTTTATAAAGAGACATCGGAGCTCTGGAATTGAAATGGATCGGATTGGAGAGTCCATCCATCACGCTCTTTGCCCCACATCTAAATGGTTTTTTAATAATTCCACTTCGGACCTCAATACGTTTCCCCTCATTAGAAAAAGAAGAGTGATCGAGTGCCGATCGTGGACAATATGACAGGCAATTGACAACGACCATTATAATCAAATAAAGCCGGCGAGACGGAATGAAGAACTGAATAAGGGTTATTAAATTATAAAGTGCTTATTAAGTAACTTTTATGTGTGATGTTAAAAAAATATTTTTGACCGTATGTAAAGTAATGTTAGTGCCGAAATGTAATGTGTTCACAATTTATGTATATCGGTAAGAAATTTTTAATATTGCTAAGATTTTTTTAGTTATAATTTAATACCTTAACCCTCACCTTACCTCGGCCCTGAACCGTAGCAATGTGCCTGCACAGTTCTAAAATACCAATTAATAGGTACTGGCTGCGTTCATACTAGCAAGTACTATTTGGGGTAATGATATGAATAGTCCAATTTCTTCAGTAGTGTCACCTGCTTAACACTTACTAATAATCTTATGAAATATTTATTATGACTAACCTACTTAACACTAAGTATGCTATTCCGACAGTCGTGTCCGAGACTGATAGAAATGTTTATTTAAACGATTCTTGACCTCTCATATATCACAACTACTTCAATAATACACATAGATTACGTAGTAGCGAAGTATATTTCTTTACAGAGCGCGTCTGCCTTTTGTCCGCCTGTTATTGTTGAACTTCAAATGTCCTTCTACAAAACTATTTTGAATGCAAATTCAAAGCGAAATTTGCAACGTCCTTTTGTCCGACCATAATAAATATGCTTTATCCAACGTCATAAGCGGAAAGTAAGACAATAAAGGAACTAAGACAGGAATGCGAAAGGGGAGAATAAACAAAACGACCACGTTCACTGACCGCCATAAACAACGGGAAACTATGTGTGCGGTCACCTTTATATTTCATGCAAATACGACCTACTGTTGTAAGGGAAATGTTTCGGAGCGCAATCGCACACCGAGATGAACGATTTAGATATACCTACACTTGTACTTCATAGCTAAATCTAAAATTTGGTTTCACTTATTTCTCGATACACCACGCTGCACGCGACATATAAATGTGAGCCTTATCTACCGATGCATCATCGAACATCTATTCCCGCATGACTGCTACAAATAACCGCGAAATGACGCGTCATTAAATAATATCGCCGAGATAAGTACAGATTAATGTGTTTTTTATATCGCGGAATCGACGCGAGGCATCTCAAACACCCCTCCGTGGCATTAAAAACGCGACGCGGAGCGAATATATGCGATATCAAATTATGATATTGAGTTCGTTACAACCCAAAAAAGCCACATACAAAAAGTATTTTTAGAGTGAGCTATGAAAATACTTTTATATATTAAACACGGGAAGGAGAGAAAAAATTGCATTACTAAAGATATAATGTAGGCGTAGGAGCAGAAAAACAATGTTCTTCCTTTTAATTATGATATTTAATTTGAAATATTATGGTAAAAATTTTTAATAAATGGCCATCAATTGAACAAAGTTATTTAAATTAACTAGTATTTTAGAATTAAAAGCGAACAAAACTATTGTCATTTGATATTGGGGACAAAACACAGAAGATTTCATGGGGTACACATATTTCAATGCTCGAGATAGTATTCTTACCTACCGACATAATATCAAAAGGGCAAGCATCTGTGCAGAAATCACCCGGTCACTAGAATATTGTTTTCACTATATTAGAAACGTGATCGCAATTTTTAAGAGCGAAAAAATTCTATTTCAACCAGCCAGTGACGTTCAGCGTATTTGATTATACGTCGAGTGTGTATTCCCCTTTACAGTGTTATAAAGTGAACGATATTGGAGGATTTTACGATTCGATTTACATGCAATATTGAAATATTCACTGTCGGATTAAAATTTCAACAGCCACTTTCCAATATCGAAACAGTGAAATACAGTTTCGTATTGAAAATAAAACACAGTTATACTATACGAAATTATCTTAAGAGCGATCCATAATAGGAGTTTATTAAATATCAAACAGGGGATATCGAGTGATATTCCAATATTGCACTATAATCGATTTTTAAAAGCTTTGTATCTGATACATTATCGTATTATATTTCAGTACTATAGTGGTGTATAACGGTGACTTTAGTAATTAGTATTTCAAAATTAGTTTGTGCTTATTTCACTTTGATTTTCTTATCTATGTAGACAAACAGAGAGTGAAGCATAATAAATCATTCACGAATCCGGTACTAATATATTCACATCTCGACTTAGTTTGATTTTCATTAAGGAGAATCGCAACCGACTATGAAATAGTTGAATTTAGTCTGTGGTTTTGTTTATATGTTATACAGATATATATATATCAAATTAATCAATTATTGGCACTGAAAATTACTGGAAACTGTTTTAAAAAGGTTGCGCACACATATATATCGAGTGTGTAAACCAGTCAATACTATGTATGTAATCATTTAATAATTGAGTTTTAAGAATCAATATGGCAATAGGCTCACCACCTATTCCATGGGACTTAAACGTAACTAGTGAAAACGTGGGAGTGTACTACACTCCTCTGCCTACCCCTTCGGGGATTACAGGCGTGATGTTACGTTTAAAAATCAATATTTTGTAAATAATTTTGTATTGTACAAGCTTCGGTTCGATGTCTCGTCGGGCGTGAAGTAACGGTTTAATTAAGCAATTGCTTAGCGACGCGAGTTACCGAACCTACGACCAACAGGGTTATGGCGACTCCCAAATGTATGGACCGGTATGGTTATATTAAATTGGACCTTTTTAAGTTCGCACTTTTTACAGAAGGTTCACGTTTCGTAAATACGAGTATGCCATTAGTTCTTTATGTACATGACATCGAATATTTCCACAGACTATTCTTATACTGAAAGATTTTCGAAATGTAGTATTGTATGTAGTTTTATTCTTAATTACATCTTGTGGAATCACTATATACAAATATAAAACATATTAAAAAGTGAGATAATAATTGAATTATCTCAGCATTTTGTACTAACCTGTCACATTTAAGCCAAATGAAAATACTGTGGAAGAAAAGTCTTATAACGGAAGGGTAAGTATTTTCTTAAAGGAATTTCCAAGAAGGGAGCGGAACTGCAAACAACTTCCTGTCGCAGGACTCGTCCGTCTCGTTGCAAGCGTCTCGCTGTACTTTTAAATACACTAGTTTATTTATCGATACAAACGGATATATGTGTATAGTTTGTTTACTTACTTAATTTCTTTTTAATACATGTAATTAGGTATATATTTCGTATCCATTGCCACGAATTATAACGTATTATTAGGGACGGTTTAATTTGTTTCAAACAACATGTGTTTTATATGTATTATATGAATGTAATTATGCTTTCAATATATACAAGCTGTAAGGCAAAACAGACTCACAGTAATATATAAAAGTTAAGAAAATATAAAAGTAATTAAGTGTAATAATTGTTAATAGTAAATACATACATAATTTACATTTTTTTTTTCGAATTGCTACCTACTCTATGGCAAAAGAAATGTAAGTTACAGTTATTAGTGTGGATAAATATCACAACGTAGGTAGTATATTATTTGACCACTATATTCGGAAAGCTCAGTATCGACATTGCCAAATTTCCAATCTTAATGTAACTGCAGTACGAATGAATGAGTGAAACAGGAGAGCTTCAGAATTGTACATGAGCTATTTCTCTGAAGATACAATTGCGGCTTCTGAATATTATAACTTTGACCACTACAGCACATTACCTGTGAGGGCATCAGCGAAACTAAAGCACAACAAGTTCTAACAAGCGAACATTAGGTAAACAACCCCAGTTCAATATTGATTTCAGTTTGGTTAACAATACAGTCAAGAACAAATTTGAAACAGCTTGACGGGAGTTAATAATTAATTAATAACAAGAGCAGAGAATAGTTTTCGCAATTATATCTTGACCAATTTATATATAAACATAACATAACAAGAAAGCTTGGTTCTACTTCCCCGAGAAGGTAGACAGAGGAGTGTAATACACTTCCTCCATTAACCTCCAGATACATACAAATTCACATTCCATGCTACGACTGTGAATTTCAAGTGAGAAAAACCTAATAATACTCCGCCCGACTCGGGGATCAAACTCAGTACCTACTCGTATTAAGCTCCATTTGCGCTTTTCACCACTCGACCAACGGGGCAGTATGAAACTGTGTACAAACAGATAGAGGTGCTGCTGCAAGGAACCGTGAGATAATAGTAGAATCCCATTCTTATTATATTATGGTGTTAATATGTATCATAGGTTTTACTACTATTATGCCACTCTACTACTACTTCTACCTCCTTTTCTTCGGCTCATATGATAATGCTGCCGCTATTGCAAGGGTCTGTTGTTAAGAATGATTTTTACTGTTAATAAAAAAAAAGGAGATTGTAGGATACATAAATGATTTTCTAAGCAAATATGACACAAGCATATCGTGTGTTTACGTGTGTATTTTACGGAAGAGATAGGCAGAGAAGTGTAAATTACAACCTTTCACCAATAAACAGGTCTAGTTTAGTTGATTATTCTTGAAAATAAATATATGTACATGTATGTATGTACATATATATGCATGTGCGCAGTAGGACACAAAACGTGGCGTAAGACAATATAGGAAATATGTGAGGCGTTATCGTCACATTAATTTCCTGCGAAACAATTCAATTAATGAACTAAATGTCACTACTTGAAATGCTGTTTTGGGTGAAGTCGTACACGTTAACAGACATTGTGTTTTCATTCAATGGTTTGCTATTTGTATCGAAGGTACTATCATTTCATGATTATATCATAGCATAAATGATATACTTATTCTTTATACTCATTAATGATATACTTATTCTTTCATTCATTCTTATTAATGATATACTTATTCTTTATACTTATTAATGATATACACATTAATGATATGCTTATGCAAGTATATTTCTGTATATTTACATATTCTTATTATGTTATGACATAAATGTTTAGCCCTTACTGTGAACAGTTAAACTTTTTTACATGTCTTTTCAGTTCAGTCAAGGTCAGTAATTTAATGATTTAACATTTCGTTGTTTTATTGGAAATAAGCATGTATGTATAAATATACATATGTGTACTTTTAACAATTAAGTGTTTTCCGAAAATGGGCTATATTCCAAGAGAGTAAAGAATTCCAAATAGCGGTTGTTTGTTCGCCGCACGTTCGACATGGACCACAATTTTTTTTTATAGAGTAGGGGGCAAACGAGCAAACGGATCACCTGATGGTAAGTGACCGCCGTCGCCCATGGACACCTGCAACCCAGGGGTCAGCAAGTGCGTTTCCGGCCTTTAAGAAAGGTATACGCTCTTTTCTTAAAGGTTTGAATGTCGTATCGGTCCGGAAATAGTTATGAAAAGCCAGCATAGTACCATGAAATAACACGAGTGCTTCTATGTTATGAACATAAACTATAAACAGAGGGTTCTATAACTTTAAAATTGAAAGAGTATTCTTCTTAATATTAACATAGAAACTATTTATGTGGGCGTAGGAACGTAAATCTTTTCTGATGTTTCATAAGGTGACGTTGAATTAAAGTATCGTCAAGAAAGGTTGTGAAACGGTAAATAAACCTGTCTTTTACTATAATGTATAATACGCCGTATTGATGCCTACCTTTGAGTGTATACATAGGTATTATCCGCTCCTTTAGAGAGGCTTATATCACTTTCAGACGTATCCGAAACTTAGACGGCTTAGTGGCAGACAAAAGCTGGACTTAATTGAAACGTCGAGATATCCTAGCCTTTAGAAGTAGCCTCTTAATAAATCTTCTGCTTACCAACGTCCGGGGTTCGATTCCCGACGGGCATTTGGATCCGGCTTGTATTAACTCGGTTAGCCTTTGGAGTTTGAACGCTGACCAAAGGAAATTGGAGTAACTTTGTAATTGGCCAGAATTCAGTATCAACAATTTCTCAAAAAGGTACTTAATATTATTAATTAAATTATAAATCAATTAGCAACGAATTTTAGATCGTAAATAATAACAATATTATGATATTATAGCCCTCCGAGCCGCCGGGATGACGATCTGCGAAAGGCTGACTGAAACAGGCCGGTGATGATGATGATGATGATGTAATTATAAAAATGTTTTTTTTTTTTTCAACCCATTACAATTCCACTGCTGGAATACGGGTCTCCTCTCATATTGAAAGGGTTAAGGCC
>DWDT01001506.1:0-15713 GCA_018245595.1 Microceris scylla | reverse complement strand
TTTTCTACGATTTGTAATTTTATTTTTTTTATAACGTGGACGGATTTTTATTATCCCCTTTTTATTCGTCGTTAAGTGTTCAACGATTGCTCAAGCGTCGACTGAACTAATCTTGAATCGGATGATAAGTTCGTATCATCCAGCCAGACGCCATCCGACATCACAATCGACCAATGCTTAAATTATCCTTTTATAACATTATACAGAATGCCTAGATTCCCTTCGTGTCATCACTGGATACACGGACTACTTACTGCTGTATGTAGGAGAGAAATTATTATGAAAAAGTTTTGAATAAGCGACAGTTCCAAACATATCTTGTATGTGTGCGTGCGAGACTTCGTCTGCTACGTATTTGTCAATATATAAAAAATAATAGTTTTGTTTATTCCTTGTAAAAAATCTCGTGTGACGGCGAACATATGCATTTTCACTGGTAGTAGAACTACATCTGATAGTGAACCTTAAGTAGCCTTAGTTTGGATATATGTTTAGCTGTTAATTGATCATTGTACACGCAATGTCCGATCGGTCGCTGGCGGTGGCCTGCGGCGGTTTACACTGAAAAGTACAAGATTATTCCAAAACAAAACAATATGTTCGTTATCTGTACAATTTCAAATGAAACTAATGTGTATGCGATGTGATATGATTACTGCCGTTATACATATTCCTTTCAATTTGAAGTTCTAAATATAAACAGAGCCGTAGGATGCCATGGAAAATTCTAGAGAAATGACCGATGTACAAATTATGTTTAGATGTTAGAGTTGCGTTATGAGTACAGTGATTTCTAATTAGGGTTATGTGTTTCTTTTTTTGTTTTGTTAATGCTCATTTTATTATGTTTTAAGAGTCTAGTCATCAAGTTATGAATTTCAAATGAAACAAAACATTCTCTGCGTCTCCTCGTCAACAGTGGAACTGATGTTCGCATTAGTTTTCTTTTACTTTTTTTTTTCTTTCATATTGATTCATTAATTTTAGAACGGCTCAGTGATAACAGTTCTGTAAGTTGGTTGTGTTACTTGTAATTTCAAAATATACATATGTATGTATTTATGTATTGTATTAATAATTGACAAATTTTATAAATCTACTTTTCAACGGGATATTTATTTAATTAATAAATTGTTTATATTTAATGCAATAGACGAGGGATTACATGAAGTAAATTAAAAAAGAAATTGTAAAGAATTTTTAGGTGTCATATTTTTTATTGTACGCCAAAATACATTTATTTGACTATAAAAAAATTGCATTCGTTAAAAAGTAGACGTATAAAAACTTCTACAGGGTAGAACCATCTACTTAGATAAATAAAAAATACATTCGAAATTTAAAAGTGGAATGTAGTGTTTTTTTTTACTGTCAATGTGTGCGTTGTCTTGGGAACAAAAAGTGAATGCATCCGCCAATCACGCACTGGTTCCCGCCGCTCGCGGCGCTCCTATTATCGTTAATGTTTTAACGTTAATTTTATATTTCACTTTTGAGGGTATGTACTGTATGACAGGATGTAATATGTTTACATGCTGTATAATTGTGTACTGTACGTTTATTGTGATAAAGGAAATAAGCACAACATGAAACATAGCGAAGCCTAATCGAATGTAATAAATAAATATGTAAGTCTTCTTTTTTCTTAGCGATTTTCATAGTGTTTTTTGTCGTATCGTTTCATTCTTTCTAATTTAAGACACAACAAGCGTGATTATGTGTGTAGGTACATGTCGTGTCTGGTTGTAGCGAAACTAATGGTTATTTTTTGGGTCAAACTCAAGTCGAAATCAGGTGCAATATGTTTTTGTAAATTCAAAGTTTAACGGATATAATTCTAAAATTTTGTTTTTGTTTAAATATTATATGTAATTTTTATAACGCAGTTTGTCTCGCATTCGATTCGCACGCGATAAACAGGAGCCTACTATACAATCAGTTTTATATATATCTATGTGTTCCTATTTCTACGTTATTAAGGTTTGTTAACACGTTTTTTATTATAAATAAATATAAATGCTTTATATGAATGTTAGAGAGAATTTTTACTTGTTAGTTTTATAAAGTCGAGGTAAAGCGGGCGGGTGCGGGCAGACTGCGGGCACTTGAGGATTTTCAAAATTGTAAAAACAAGTACGCGTTGTGGGTATCCTCCTGTTCATTGCTGAATTGCATTTGATAGTACTCATAGCTGTAATCATTTCAATTTTTTACCTTTTGCATTTTGAAATTTACAATTATATAATTAGGATACGTCGGAGTGCAATTGTGAGCAAGGCTTTCGTGATCGGAAGCAACGAGACACCAAATTGTGTGATCGAGAGTATTTCTACGAATTCTTTGAAATATATTTGATCGATTTGTATGACATTAAATGTAAGACATCAATATTTTTCTCAAATATGCACAAACTATTGAAGATTTCGCAGTTAAATGTTTCAAAGGTTTGTTTTATTTAAACCAAATGTACATAATAAGTGTGATAGAGATGATACAGTCTCATTTAAAATAAAATTTGCTGTAAGTAAATTCGTTTGCTTTTCTTTTATTACCTGTATTTAGAATTTAGTAAAAAAGAAATTTTCTTAAATATTATTAATTTAGCGTTTGGTAGCATAATTATAATTATCAACAGCAATTTCACTGTTCCCTAAAAAATCGTTAGTGAAATTCTAACAGTTCCTAAGTCAAAAATGTCTACAGAGGAACGAAATTACTGTATACCCCTACTTTCGCGGTGTCAGTTTTAACGAATTATGGCGCCATTTCAAGCTACCTCATTTCTGATTGGTCGATTTAATGCGTTTTATCGTTCTTTGTGGAATGCCACCAAAAACTTTAAACTGCCAAAAAATAGTTATTCACCGGTAGAGCTTATCAACCGCCGACAAAATATACATATGTATATCACCACAGTGTCCTTATGAATATAGTTCGTCGAGCACTCCAAACCTTCCTCGTGACAGCTACGATAATATCCCCGGGTCTTTCAAAAAGCGATGGCAAGAGACCCGTTGGAGGTAGATTATATCTTAAATTCGGGACGGCCTTGGTTTTCTGACAAGAAGATATTTTCATCAGAAATGTTCACTAAACTTATTTATAAAGCTGAATCCTATT
Organism: Microceris scylla; assembly: GCA_018245595.1. Taxonomy (NCBI): domain Eukaryota; kingdom Metazoa; phylum Arthropoda; class Insecta; order Lepidoptera; family Hesperiidae; genus Microceris; species Microceris scylla. Next base: position 12,593 of record DWDT01001506.1, on the reverse strand, counting down.
TATATACCTAACTATAGGATTGACACGTTTCTAAATTAATTTTAACTAACTTAACATTAAAATCCTAAACGTTTTAAATCGTGTACTTGGCAATATATCCTTTAAACTGCCGATGAATATTAAAAAAAAATTAAACATCAATAATTTGGCACATTTTGTGTGATTTTATGTTGCTGAATATCACAATGTATTTTTTTAGCGTAAATATTATATTATCGTGTTTAATTTTACATATTGCTTGCAGGCCTTCGAGTGTTCTGGATAATTATGACAAGTGAGCTGTTACATATACATATTATCAAATTTTGATGTCAGTTTTGTAGTTCTGAACTGTAGAAATATTAAATTATGGTTCAGAATAGTTGAAAGCATTCAATTTATTTATTAAATGACTAAGTGAATGATTAGGTAAATTAATATATGTGTCAATTATTCACGTATTAAAACAAGCATTTTTGTAATAAAGTGTACGATTATAAAAGTAGAGAGCTTTTAAGACTTAAAAAAAGGTATAACTCCTGACTTTTCTTGGAATCTTTCATCAGTTTGAAAGTAGCATGTTTTATTAGAAAAGTTAAAATCGGCTAAGTGGACCAGTTTATAGAAGGTGGTCAACGACGCTTGAGAAACTGAAGGTGACTAAGAGGCTATTTTAGTAATCATAGTCATAGTCATAGGTATACTTTAGAAAGAACCTATTCTTAATAGTCCGGAATAAAGTATAATACCCTGAATTAAATGGCGTCACTGACCCATTCGTGGAAATCGTATTTCACTGGAATTTGATTTGAACAATTCTGTGTTTCACTTTTTCATATTTTTTAGGGAAGTCAAAGAGAATTCGTATGAAGACAGCTATAAGTTTGATTCTAATAATTATCTGCAAAACGAACGGAGATCTTCATCAAAGCAGGTAATTAACAAAACTTCATTTAATCACAGGAAAATAAAACTAAAGGTAGATATATGAACTGGAAAATCTCGCCAACATTTGCTAAACAGGTGTAAAACTACGTAATTTTCTTTATATCCAGCGTGGATGACTGCGTTGGTAAGGACGTAAACAGAAAATTAATTGTGAATAATATGATTTTATTAATTCAATTCACAGTTCCCAGGCAACAAACCTGATACAAGAGTGTATTTGCAAGGCGAAAAAGTCTCTAACATAGGTAATTCCCAACTCGATAGAGAGTACTTAGAGAATAGTGATGAGAACCAAGCCGAAGGAACACATGTGTTCCGACCTAACTCGTTATCAAATAATGACGTTAAAAGAACTGCGCTGTATGACAGAGGCAATATTGTATTGCTTGAAAATGATAAAAAGCACTATGAAAATGAATACGATAATGACGAAATGGATGACTCAAATGACCAAGGTCAATCTCTCGAGCAAAACGACGCAATCCGCAACGAGGACAGAAACGTTCACATGTCAACGGTAAAAATATTCGGAAATGAACACGGCACAATTAATAGAGGCAGACGTCAAATAAAAAATGCTGAGGCAGCTTCCGTAGATGAATTATCGTCACAAAATAACGAGGTTAATTCTGAAGATGAAGAAACAGCTATAAAAAGACATATAAGAAAGCTATCCAAAGAAGAATTAGATGAATTGTTACATTCATTATCTGAAGATAAAAGAACAATATTGAAAAACATAATAGATGCTTCCCAACAAGATGATGATGGTATTAAAAAAAGGGAAATCACTAAAAAAGCTGGTACCAATGAGGAAAATAGTTTTGTAGGTAGTGAGCAGTCTGACGTTGATAAATCTCAGGCGGTTTCTCCAGACATAGAAACAGAATCTTCTACTTCTAATACTGAAAAATCAATAAATACTAAAAAGGCAGATAGTGACATGTATTCAAAATACACTGAAATTATAAGCAGTTCTGAAAAGTCTAATGACAAAATAAGTGCATCAGATGTTATTGTAAATATAAAATTGGAAGAATCAGATAATAAGAAGAATTTGCAGTCCCTTCAAGCAGAAACAAAAACTTTAACAAATCCTGACTCTGAACAAGAACGTCCTAAAAATGAAAACAAACGAGAAATAAATAATAATTCTTTTGTCAATTCCGCACCAAGAAACGAAGATTCTGAAGTATTAAGTTCTTTGAATGATGAAGACTTATACTGTTCCGAAAATGAAGATTTATCTGAATTATGGAACGCAGAAAGCAATGTAAACAAAAGAGATGTACCTCCAGAAAATGTAGATTCAATAAAATCTCTTGAAGACTCATTTCCCAACGTGATTGATACAAGTAATTTAAAAGGTGGATCGAATACACCATTAGTAAGAGTAAAAAGAAAAACTCTCGATAAAACAGTAGAGAAAAGAGATGTGAACTTTATATCAAACCTAAAAGTCCCATACTTTTCAAATGCAGTTGAAAATAATGAGGAAGATAGCGATGACAGCGAATTTCAAGATGACGGATTCTTTGACAGACGGACAAACTTGGCTAAATCCGGACCACTGCATGAACAAGACAGGCAAGATAGTGCTACAGGTAACAGAGAAACCCACTCAAAAAACTATGACCATAACTTGCCTGTTCCTGTAGAAATAGATAATAACGTGGAAACTAGCATCGTGAGCCTAGGTTCTGATACAGATGCGGTACTGTCTGGAATGGAGGGCGCAGACGATAATATTATGTACAACAGCATCTCTCGCAACAGGCGAACTCCTGAAGAAGCTAACGATTTAAATAATGAAGATGATATAGACAGATATAAACAAAAGAATGCGCCCAAATTGGTCTCAGAGAATGAGAACAATGAAATAGGCGAACTTTGCATTAATTCTCCACGTTATCAGGAGAATGATGCATTTGGTTCACTTCCGCGAAATTACGAGGAAGAATTAGGACGGTTTAAAAGAATACGACGTTTAAAACCGTTACAGTAACTGCACTAGCTGTCGTTTTACTTTTCATTAAATATCTGTACTGATTTTGTCGAATGTAATTTATAAGAGTTTTAAGTATCTTAGGAATTTTTTATTTTAATTTCTTTGCTAATTTAGTAAGTTTTTGTATTACAACAAATATTAAAAATTTATTGGATACTTTGTTTTTTTTTTTTAAATTAATTTAACAGAACGTAGTGAAGGCCATAATAAAATAATCTAAAGATGGTTAATTAAAAACAACATCATATTCGTATTTGCTTTAAAAGCAGACTTAAGCGCCGTACACTCCCACTATGCACCAGTTGCGATATACATCTACCATGGATAAGGAGGTGAACTTAATATAATATTTAAATGAAAAGTTACTTCCATTTAAAATTTTACTTTCTAGGTAGAGTTATTTGATACGTGCTGTCAAAATAAAACAATCACTTGTGCTGATTATATAAATATTTCTCTTGGGTGGTAATCAACCAGACCTAACCCTTCTAACTAATGCACGTCAGATCTTTCAAAACCCTTTTTCGATTAATTTTCCCCAACCATTACAGTAGGGCGAGTTTTAAGTTGAGGAAAATTCCGAAATTAAGCAAGAATCAAATCTGTCTACTGCAAATATTGGGACCTTCATAAGTTAAGAAATCTTTATTTAGTAAGTTACATTACAGTGAGCAGTGATAGCCTAGTGGTTAAGAATTCAACCCCTCACTTCGGTGGTGCTGGGTTCAAATCCATGGCACGCACCTCTTTACAAAAGTACGTTTTGAATTTAAATATCACTCGCTAGTCGCTAACGGTGAAGAAAACATCGTGAGGAAACCTACACACCTTAGAATTAAAAATAATAATTATATGGTGTGTGAAGTGTGCGTACCTGCACTTAGCCAGCGTGGCAGACTTTGGCATTAACCCTCTCAATATGTGAGGAGACCCATATTCTAACAGTGGAATTATAATGGATCAATTATTATTATTAAAATCATATTACACTTTTATATTAGATTCTTGTAACTATGGGGTACCTAGCTTTGAAAATACTTGGTCTGGATCGAATTGTTATTCTCTTTACATATCGTTTATTTTTTTAGCATTGCGTCCAACCAAACTAGATTGCGTTTAAATATTACATTTGGTAATTCTTCGTAATTGCATAATAAGTGTGTTAAAAAAATGGGTTACATTAGAATGTGGAGAGGTTTATTAATAAAACACATGATATTGTATAAAGATTGTACATGGCAAAGTTTGATTAAACAAAAGATAAATAATCGTTATAACATAATGTTAAAATTTAAATAAAATATTATGCAAATCTTATGTATCATAAAAAGGCACATTTGTTATACAAATCTAGCAAGAGTTAACATTTTTCATTAAAAATACATTTTAAAAGTTATATTAATTTTAAAGCGCCACTAAATAAGGAATGATATAGTTAAAAGTTAGTCTTTATTTTGATAACAAAAATTACTGTTGCGTTGTTTTAGAGGAGTAGAATTTATGTTCTCTAGAATCACGCGTGTGTTTAAACGGAGTGCGCGAAGAATCTAACAAAGTGGCCGGACAAGTACCGTGGACGTGTGTTGTGTATTCTCGTTTGTAGCTCGTAGCTCCATCGCCTAAAACAAAATGCGAGGTATTGCCGTGGCGAACGTGACGTTCTACTCTCTCGACTCTTTCAGATCGCTCGGATTTTTGCGCATGTTCAGACCGCGAAAAACTGCCATAGGCCTTCGCTTCCGACTGTCCATAGAACTCACCACCGACTCGAAGATTGTCTCTGACCGTTACACGAGGCTGTCGCTCAACGACCAAAGTAGATTGACCGTCCCGTCTTTGTTGTCGACGGGAGTCTGTATTCTCCGTTTGTTGCGATATTACGGCCATGTTTTCACGAGCCGAGCGATGCATAGAGCTGATACTCTTTCTATCCGTGCTTTGAGTTGAATTACTGATATATTCACCGCGGTCACAGAGGTTTCCAATACTTTTACGCTGTGCCGCAGCAGTTGAGCTAATGGTGTGGTGAGCTTCCGTTGTTGTAGAAACGCCTTTTCGATGTAGGACAGCATTGGAACTGGCTGCGTCAGACACCAAATCGGATGTCCGCTTGTGATGACCACTACGTGACGAATTGTCCACAACTTGAGTCGTAGGATCCCCACCGCCATGCATAGCTCGTTGGAATTCTATGCTAGTCTTTGTAACACTGTCACTTAGTTGACTTCTGTTGACAATTTGTGACTGAAGAGTTGATCTCGAAATATTTTGTTCACTGTGACTTCCTGTTATAACGTTACTTATAGAACTCGCGCTTCGTTTAGCGTGATGATCAGATGTAACGTGCTGGCGCTGTGAACTTGTCCTATAATCAGATGTTTGCATATCCTGAACATTAGAGTCAACATGTCGTCTGTGTATGTGGCTATCGGAACCAAGTTGCTGAGTAGACTTTGTAATGTTTTGATCAGTATGAGTTCCTGTTGTTACGTTATTTTGTTGAACTCTGCTATCTGTTGAAGTATGGCTGGAGCGTTGTTGGGTACTCACATTTTTGACATTCGAAGATGATGTGGATGATTGTGTAGAAGATGAAACTCTTTGAATTAAATTTTCTCCGCTACCATGCCTTACTGATTGACCATGTTGAGAGAGTTGGATACTTCTTACATTTTGATCATTATCATGACCTTCTCGTACCTCATAAGTTATATTAGAAATGTTCCGCTTTGATTGATTGTCGACAATATTATGTTGACGAGAATCATGCACTTTATTTGTAGTAGTCATATGTGTTTGTTCTGAGGATATAAGATTTTGAGAAATATCTCCAACAATAGCCTTATTACGATGGGTTGTCTGATCATTTGGAATTCTTTTCATGTCTTGAGTAGTATCACCACTCGTGACTGTACTGACTTCAACATTTCTTGTTACTGTAACCCATTTTCCAGCTATAAGTTTCTTTTCTGATATTTGTTTCATTACCTTAGTTGTATTACTAGTGGCGGTAATATTTCTGGAATCCACTTTATTCACAACATTTTTATCTGTCATATTTCTTACCACTGATCTGTCAGACTTTTGTTGAATATCTTTTCGTTCAGCAATATTACTGGATGAGCTTTGATTAATATTTGTTTGTGATCCTGTGTGATCAACAACATCATGAGAACTAATTGAAGAATGTTTGGTATAGGATCCTTTGTTTAAATGCTTTGCTGTTGAATGTTCCACCGTTGTGTGTTTTACGTGCGTCGCCCTTTCTGTATTTTGCGTTTTATCATCAGAATATATTTCAACATTATTCTGTGTAATATGATGCGATCTGTTATGATTATCTCTTCGGGAAAGCTGCTTTGAGTCGATTGAGCTGCTGCTGGTATCATAATGAATAGTATTATCATGTCTTACAATACTATCACGCTGGTCTCTCGTCTTCAAATCATTACGATCGCGAGAAATTTGTGTTGTTCTAGAATCTGGAGAGTATGGTCCTGATTCAGGATGTAAATTATCTTGGGGCTTAATAGGAAATGGGCGTTCGCCAGCTTGCCATTTTTGCTGAGCAGGACGGTCAAACTCACCTTCCGGTTTTAAGTTATCTTTAGGCCGAATTTGGTCAGGCCTCTCACCTGGGTGCAAGTGAGACTTTTTGTGATCATGTTCAATTTTTTTTGTTGTCGTTGTACTTAGATGTTCACCTGATGGCCATTTTTGTCGTGCAGGACGGTCAAAATCGCCTTCAGGCTTAAGATTATCTTTAGGTCGAAATTGTTCCGGCCTTTCACCTGGTTGCCATTGACTGTCATTTGGCTTCGTTGGACTGAAACGATCTCCAGGCTGCCATTTTTGCTTAGCTGGTTGGCTAAATTCATTTTCGGCCTGAAGACTATCTTCAGGGCGAAATTGTCCCGGTTTTTCCCCAGGTTGCCGTTGACTTATTTCATCAAGTTTACTTTGTGGGCGTTGATTATTGTCTTTGGGCGTTCGTGAATCTTGGACATCAGATGGACTCCAAGTTGTTTTTGATGGTTTATCATCCTCAGGCTTCCCATTACGATAGTAAATAGGTTTTCCAGGTTGAAATTGATGATCTTCTGGAATATTGTTTTGAGGTCTCACTTCAATGTCGCTTCTTTCGGGGGTTGCCCACTTTTGTCTACTTGGCTTATTGCGATCTGTATCGTATTTATCACCAGGTTTCTTCGGGGTATGCTTCTCTCCATTGACAGGCTCAGTTGTTTTGTCAATTATTTGATCAGGTTTACTGTCATCGGGATAATAAGTTATAGCTGTTTTTTCATTACCCTTTGTTACTTTGTAATCATCTCTACGCTTATGATCTTCAAATACGCCTTCAATTTTAAGGTTATCCTCCCTTCGTGTTAATTTAACTCGTTGTCCTTTAACAACTCTGTAAGTATCCGACGATGAAGTGTGAATATTTTCCATTCTACCTTCCATTTTCAAGTTGTCTTCATGTTTTACAAGCGCTCTTCTTTCTCCAGTGACAATGCTATAATCGTTCCTTTGCTTCATATCTATGAATTCACCTTCTATTTTCAAGTTGTCTTCTCGTCTAATTATATCGACTCTTTCAATTTTTTGTTTTTGTCTTACATCGACATCTCTTTCTAATGTAATATTATCCCTCTGTTTAAAAGGCCTACGTTTTTCAGCTGGTTGAGAAGGAATATTTTCAGGTTTGTAAAATTTACCATCAGGCTTAAGATTATCCTGTGGTTTAACAACGGGTGCTCTTTCCCCTTTAGTAGCAGTGTAATCATTTCTAGTGCGAAGATCAATGAATTCTCCTTCAGTCCTCAAATTATCTTCATGCTTTTGAATTATTACCTTTTCAACTTTGTCAATTCGTTTATAATCATCTCTTGATCGATGCAGGTCAATAACACCTTCCATTTTGAGGTGATCCTCGTGCTTAACAACCTCAACTCGGTCTCCACGAGTTGCAATATAATCTGTTCTGCGTACAATTTCCATGTCACCTTCGGGTTTCAAATTATCTTTAGGTTTCTTTTGGACTGGTCGTTCAGTAATGGTCTGAGGCTTAGGTTTCTTACCACGATCAAATTCACCTTCTGGTTTAAGATTATCTTGAGGCTTTATCGGAGTTTGCCTCTCTGCTGGATGCCATTTATCATGTTTTGGCTTTTCAAAGTCTCCCTCTGGTTTTAAGTTGTCTTGTGGCTTTTTAACTTCAGGGCGTTCAGCAGGTTGCCATTTATCTTGTTTAGGAGTTTCAAATTCACCTTCTGGTTTCAAATTATCTTTAGGTTTTCTCGGCGTTTGTCTTTCAGCTGGACGCCACTCATCATGTTTAGGCTTTTCAAAATCTCCCTCTGGTTTCAAATTGTCTTGTGGTTTCTTAGGTGTCTGACGTTCTGCAGGACGCCACTTTTCAGGCTCAGGCTTCTCGAAATCGCCTTCTGGCTTGAGATTGTCCTTAGGTTTTTTAGGAGTTGGTCTTTCTGCGGGTTGCCATTCATCATACTTTGGTTGTTCAAAGTCACCTTCAGGTTTTAGGTTATCTTTTGGTTTTCGTTGTTGAGGACGTTCGGCAGGTCGCCATCGATCTTTTTCAGGTGTCGTGAACTCTCCTTCCGGTTTTAAGTTATCCTTGGGCCGGTGTACTGGTGGTCTATCACCTGGTCGCCACTTTTCAGGTTCTCGTTTTTCGAAGTCACCTTCAGGGTGTAAATTATCTTCAGGCTTCGTTGGCTGAGGTCTTTCTGCAGGACGCCACTCATCTTGTTTCGGCTGTTCAAAATCACCTTCAGGTCTCAGATTGTCTTGAGGTTTCTTTTGTTTAGGACGTTCAGCCGGACGCCATTCTTGGCGCTCAGGAGTTTCAATTTCACCTTCAGGCTTCAGGTTATCCTTTGGTTTCTTTGGGGTCTGCCTCTCAGCAGGACGCCATTCATCTTGCTTAGGTTGTTCAAAGTCACCTTCAGGTTTCAGGTTATCCTGTGGCTTCTTTTGCTTTGGACGTTCAGCAGGTTGCCATTTCTCACGTTCAGGAGTTTCAAAATCACCTTCAGGTTTCAAATTGTCCTTTGGTTTTTTAGGTGTTTGTCTTTCAGCTGGCCGCCATTGATGTTCCTTAGGTTGTTCAAAGTCACCTTCAGGCTTAAGATTATCTTTTGGTTTTTTCTGAATAGGCCGCTCAGCGGGTTGCCATTCCGTTTGTTTTGGAGTTTCGAATTTCCCCTCTGGTTTCAAATTGTCCTTCGGTTTAATAGGCGTTTGTCTTTCTGCTGGACGCCACTCATCTTCTTTTGGTTGCTCAAATTCACCTTCAGGTTTAAGATTGTCTTGAGGCTTCTTTTGTTTAGGTCGTTCTGCAGGTCGCCATTTCTCACGTTCTGGTGTTTCAAAATCACCTTCAGGTTTCAAGTTGTCTTTTGGTTTTGAAGGTGTTTGTCTTTCAGCTGGACGCCACTCATCTTGCTTAGGTTGTTCAAAGTCCCCTTCTGGTTTGAGATTATCTTGAGGTCTCTTTTGTTTAGGTCGTTCTGCGGGTCGCCATGTCTCACGTTCTGGTGTTTCAAAATCACCTTCAGGTTTCAAGTTGTCTTTTGGTTTTGAAGGCGTTTGTCTTTCAGCTGGACGCCACTCATCTTGCTTTGGTTGTTCAAAGTCACCTTCTGGTTTGAGATTATCTTGAGGCTTCTTTTGCTTAGGTCGTTCTGCAGGCCGCCACTTCTCTCTTTCTGGTGTTTCAAAATCACCTTCAGGTTTCAAGTTGTCTTTTGGTTTTGAAGGTGCTTGTCTTTCAGCTGGACGCCACTCTTCTTGCTTCGGTTGTTCAAAGTCACCTTCTGGTCTGAGATTATCTTGCGGTTTCTTTTGGACAGGACGTTCAGCTGGACGCCATTCCTCACGATCAGGAGTTTTAAAATCACCCTCCGGCTTTAAGTTATCTTTGGGCTTTCTAGGTGTTGGTCTTTCAGCCGGGTGCCATTCGTCTGGACGTGGCTGTTCAAAATCACCTTCGGGCTTTAAATTGTCTTGTGGCTTCTTCTGTTTAGGCCTTTCCGCTGGACGCCATTCCTCACGATCAGGAGTTGTAAATTCACCTTCAGGTCTTAAATTGTCTTTAGGTTTTTTCGGTGTTTGCCTTTCCGCAGGACGCCACTCTTCTGGTCTTGGCTGCTCAAATTCACCTTCTGGTTTAAGATTATCTTTAGGTTTCTTCTGAACAGGTCGTTCAGCTGGTCGCCATTCTTCTAGTTTAGGAGTTTCAAAATCTCCTTCCGGTTTTAAATTATCCTTTGGTTTTTTAGGGATTTGTCTTTCGGCAGGTCGCCACTGGTCGTGCTTGGGTTGATCAAATTCCCCTTCTGGCTTAAGATTATCTTTGGGTCTCTTTTGTTCAGGACGTTCAGCAGGCCGCCATTCCTCCTTTTTAGGAGTTTCAAAGTCTCCTTCTGGTCTTAAATTGTCTTTTGGCTTTTTAGGAGTTTGCCTCTCTGCGGGTTGCCACTCGTCATGCTTAGGTTTTTCAAAGTCTCCTTCTGGTTTTAGATTATCTTTAGGTTTCTTTTGCGTCGGACGCTCAGCTGGGCGCCATTCTTCATGTTTTGGTGACTCGAATTCACCCTCGGGCCGTAAATTATCTCGTGGTTTCTTAGGAGTTTGTCTTTCAGCCGGGCGCCACTCTTCGGGTTTTGGCTTTTCAAATTCTCCTTCTGGTTTAAGATTGTCTTTTGGTTTTCTTAGTTCTGGCCTTTCTGACCTCGTTTCTTTATATGTCCTATATTCCTCTTGGGAGGTAGTTATGTTTTCAACTTCTTCTGTCGAATAGAATTTCTCAAAATCTTCTTTTGTCCATGTCCGCCGTCTTTGAGGACGTTCTACGAAAGTTTTTTTCTCAGTAAAATCGTTTTGATTGGATGTAACAAAGTCTATTTCACCCTCACGTATTAAATTATCTCTTCGTTTTGTGACGACTGTCGTTCTCTCTACAATATCTGTGTAGTCAATAAACTCTGACTTGGATGTAGTGTCAGTTGTCATCTCTCCCTCTATCTTCGTCCATGTGTTTCGGCGCACAGGTTTAGGTCTCTCAGTTGGTTTAACTGTATATTCAGTACGCGACGTCGTTTCATCTGTAATTTAAGAACGAAAAAGACAATCAATACACCATAAATTATTTAACCGGTTGTACCTTACATGTTTTAAGATTATTATACGAGTGTAAATTGATTGATGATTCAAACCCATGGCGTGCACCTCTTTACAAAAGTGCGTTTTAAGTTTAAATATCATTTTCTAACAGTGAAGGAAAACATCGTGAGGAAACCTGCACACCTTAGAAGTTTAAAAAAGAAAAAAACTAAAGAAAATTTCTAAGGTGTGTGAAGTCTGCCAGCCCGCACTTGGCCAGCGTGGCGGACTATTGCCTTAACCCTCTCCATATGAGAGGACACCCGTATTCCAACAGTGGAATTGTAATGGGTTGAAAAAAAAAAACAATGATTTACTTATTACCTGTGAAGTCTCCTTCTACGATTATATTGTCAGTTCGTCTAATTATTTCTGCTCTTTCACCTCTCACAACTTTGTAATCTTCCGTTACAGTTCTTGAATCTATAAATTCTCCTTCGGGACGAAGATTATCCTTCGGTTTCTTTACAATTGCCTTCTCAGCGGGAACAAATTCTTCTGTTTCACGCCTGGTGAAGTCACCTTCGGGTTTTAAATTATCTACAGGTTTCTTCTGTTGGGGTCTTTCAGCGGGTCTCCATTCTTCTTTTTTAGGGGTACTAAATTCACCTTCGGTCTTAAGATTATCTTCGGGTTTCTTCTGCTTAGGCCTTTCAGCTGGTTGCCACGGTTCCTTTTCTGGAGAAGTAAATTCGCCTTCCGGTTTTAAGTTGTCCTCGGGACGACGAACAGTAGCTCTATCTCCCGGTCGCCAATCATCGGGTTTACGTCTTTCAAAGTCACCTTCAGGTCGTAAGTTGTCTTCTGGTTTCATTGGCTTCGGTCGTTCTGCAGGTCTCCATATTTCTTTTTCAGGCGAAGTAAACTCCCCTTCTGGTTTGAGATTATCGTTAGGACGCTTAACTGGAGCTCTGTCACCTGGACGCCATTCTTCTGGACGTCGCTGTTCGAAGTCTCCCTCTGGACGCAAATTGTCCTCTGGCTTCTTAGGTTTTGGACGTTCAGCAGGCTGCCAAGGCTGCTTTTCCGGGGTAGTAAACTCACCTTCAGGTTTTAAATTATCATCGGGACGGCGAACAGGAGCTCTGTCCCCCGGTTGCCATTCTTCGGGCTTACGTTTTACAAACTCTCCTTCAGGCTTCAAATTATCCTCTGGGCGACGAACAGGTGCTCTGTCACCCGGCCGCCATTCTTCTGGTCGTCGTTGCTCGAAATCACCCTCAGGACGCAAGTTGTCTTCTGGCTTCTTAGGTTTTTGACGTTCAGCAGGCTGCCAAGGTTGCTTTTCAGGTGTAGTAAATTCGCCTTCAGGTCTCAAATTATCGTCGGGACGGCGAACAGGAGCTCTATCCCCCGGTTGCCATTCATCGGGTTTACGTCTTACAAATTCGCCTTCAGGTTTCAAATTATCCTCTGGGCGACGAACAGGCGCTCTGTCACCCGGACGCCATTCTTCTGGTCGTCGTTG
>DWDT01001505.1:0-15715 GCA_018245595.1 Microceris scylla | reverse complement strand
ATATCACGATTTTGAGATAACACAATAATAAATAAAAGAACATAAAAATCGTTGACACAGGTGTTAAAAACCGACCGTTAGTAGCGACGGCGTATTACAAAAAAAAATAATTTTAATATCATAAATGTTTAAAAAATACAAAAATGTTTAATCCTTTGTTTCTGTTCTGTGTATCAATTCTACAATTACAGGTTTGTGGTGATGTGTTATAACTATTTCTATTATTTGAAAATGAAACATTGAAAAAGCGAGAATTAAGAAATTTCATTCCGTAGCGTGAAAACCGCGAGCACTCTTATGTTATTTATATTTAAATAAATTTTTACGTCTACCTTAAATAAATTTTAGTAAATTATTCTATGTAACCAGTGATAATAAGATATCCTTATTTGATATTAATTTTATAAATTCACTACAGATACCTATATTATTGTAAACTGATCATGCATAAGCTAATGAAAAATATTTTTCTCTTTCAGAATGTCTATCCACAAGTAATAAGCCGACAACCTCTAGTAAATGTTTTCAACCGGCCCGTTCAAGAAACCGTCGTAGAAGCTCCTAGAAATTATGTACCACAACCGTACAATCCGTTGTTAGTTGACACGCCCATACCTAATCTACCTGTTCCACCGCCTCCTATTCCAATACCTCCCCCGTCTCCAGTTCCTCCTACTGCAACTACAATAATTACAGATTGTTCGCCGTCTGTGTGTAAAAACTTAGCGAATACATTACAACTTATGATTGTGTGTAATTTGTTACAAAATACCCAAGGTGGTTCCGATTTGGCTGTACAGTTAGCAGCACCAATCATAAACGAAGTTATTTCTTCTCCTAACTTCTCTTGTGGATGCACGAATCCGCTTCTCCCTAATCCCGTCCCTTCTGCACTTCCTCCAATTCCCCCCACTTTCTCCCCATTACCTCCTGTTATTTCCCCAAATATATACCCTAATGTAATTCCTAACTATATAAACACGCCGGTAATTAATTCCAATGGATTATTGTACAGTTTATTGTGAATTGTTACAGCTGTTTATTTACTTATTAATTGTTATGTAATATGTTTTATTAAATTATAATACATCCCGTATCGTTTTGATTAATAAACTTTTTTGTTTCTAAAATTATAGTCTTATTATTAAATATTGTGATCGTGACTCAATAGAATAAGCATATTAGGTATAAATGCTGTGGGAGCCTGTATTTATAATTACAGGTTTAAATAACCGATAACAACAATTTGACGCCTTCTTTGCTTTTTACTTTTTTTTTTATTGGGTGAATAAATATTAAAAAAGGCAAACATCAACTAAACAACATAATTTATTTCGCTAACAACTTTACACACACTTAACGCTACATTACACACACTTAATAATAAATAGGTCCCGCGTATCCATTGCACACGCAGGGATCATAAGATAAGGGTTCCACATTGACCCTTACACATGGTAGAGAAGACGGCGTGTATCCAAAGTTGCAGGTGAGCTGTGCTGGTAGGGCTGATGGAAACACCACTTCTGCTGCCAACGGCACTTGTGACACGACTTCAGTTAAGCCACCATAATAGTTTGGAGCTAACGCAGCTAGCGGTCCATATGGGGGTATCACTTCGGGAAACCCACCGTAGATAGGATAAGGTAGTTTTGGTGAAACCACTTCAGTTAATCCACCAAACACATTTGGTGCTAGTGCTGCGATACCAGGCGAAATGGTCTCAGGGAAGCCGCCGTAGTAAGTAGGACAGATTTCATTAACAGGAGGGTAGTTTGGAATAAGTATTTCTGTCAAACCGCCGCAAAAGTTAGGTCCAATTGTCTCGATGCCGTAAATAGGGCAGTAGGGATCAGGGTACCCGTTCAAAATGGTAGGAGGAAGGGTGTCTATGCAGTTGCCGAAAATAGGGGTGATAGTTTCCGTATAAGTGAAGTAATTGGGTGAAACGTATTCGGTCAATCCGCAGAATGGAGGAGGAATGTCAATGATAGGGCCACATGGTGGGATAAGTTCGAAATTGGGGCCGCATGTGGTGATAGGGACACAAGGTGGAATAATTTCAAAATTAGGTAAACATGTGAAGTATTCCTGGACGACAACTTCGGCTGGAGGACAAGGGTTGACGCAAGTGATAGACTCTAGCAAGGGCCCAAGGCTTGGTAAACATGTTTGGGGAGCTAGTGCCGGTCCTACAGCAGCTCCTATAAGGTTGCTGACAATGAGAAGTTGTAAAGCATTAACTAAAGCATTCGATACGGAATTATCTATAATAGTAGTAACCTGAGGGTTTGGGTTTATGACTTGTGGACAAGGTGATGCGCAAGGAGGAACAACTGGTGGGGGACAAGGGGGTGGTGGGGGAGGGGGACCGCATGGTGGTAACAGTGGTAGAAGTAACGGACCGCATGCTTGAGACTGTGCCTGAAAACACAATTTTTAAAATTAAAAAAATGAAACCATGGACATATGATACTACTTATTATAACGTTAAATTCTCTTATTAAAAAAAAATACTTTTTCCAATAGCAATTATAAGAAAGTTTACTTAGAGACCACATTCTCTGACCTGTAATGTTTAACCTATTTAATTTACAATTCTTGTCTGTATCATAAAAATAGAATAGGATAAATGACAATGTTTAAATTCATAAATAGGTATAACCTAATGTTCTTGTTATTGTTAAGTAATTAATAAATCAAATTAACAGTATAATAATAATTATTATTTACCTGATAAAATAGCACAGCTAAAGACAACGTATATACATAAAACACTGCCATCTTGCCGCTACACAACTAAAGTCAAATAAATCACACCATTTTATATAGGTTAGTGCATGTGTAATAAAAAAATGACATAATATTGTTACACAAACAATAGATAAAAAATTTATACATTTATGTATAACAATTTTAATGTACGATTTTGTTAATCATTCTTATCTATGTATTTAAGCAAAGTTTCTTCGGTACATTAACCGATTGGACGGAGGGCGGATTCATAGCTGGGATACTCAATGTAAAGTTTTTATTTTTTATTTACACGCTTGTATTCTACGTAGATGTAGGCAGAGGAGTGTATAACACAACCACTATCCACCTGATAAATTTTGCGTACCACCATGGTATAGGAGGCGAGCCTATTACGATATATCTGGCTGAAATCCCGATTCCGAGCTACTGTGAATAATCATACATACATATCATCACGCCAGGTCCCTCGCGGGGTAGGCACGGAGCACAGAGTGCCAGACATCTCTATTTTTATTCTTCTATTGAATAATCATAAGTTAAAAAATCCAATTATCTGGTAGTAGTAGCTAGTACCCGACTCGGTCATCCAACCTGGGATCTCTCGATAATCACTTGCGCTTGCAACAACCCAACCAACGAGGCAGTCTGTTCAATGAGACGAGATTAAAAAAACAACACAGTTAAAACAATTTCGCAAATAATCTACTGATGTAAAGTCAGCAAAACAAATCTATTCGATATGTTTTTTTGCACTAAGTACGATTGCTAACATGGTAGGAGATTTATCAAGTCACTAATGATACCTTCTAAAAGGCATTCTTCTAGAAATCTTACCTTTTTAAAACTAAGTGACCTCAAAAAAAAATTCTGCTCTCTTTAATTCAGAAATTTTAACTTCATTAATATCACGTTCACTTTGTTTTCTCAATATCATCAGTTGTAACTTTAATTCATATTTGGTTATCCACACATAAACATAACTTTACGCTGTAATCCCTGAAGAGGTAGGCAGAGGAATGCAGAACACTCCCACGTTTCATCAGTTACGTTTACGTCCCACTATGGAATAGGTGGTTAGCCTATTGCCATGCATCGGGCACATATTCAGACTCCGAACCACTACTAGAAAGTCTGAATTGGTAAATTTAACACACATACACACACAAACAATTCAAATAAATAAACTTTAAAAAACCTTTATACAGAAACATTAATTGTAACAGTCGTTAAATAAAAAAAAATTATAACATTTTAAACAAAAATTATGTATATAAAAAAAATATATAATACATATAGAACAGATTGTTCTGCACTCGTGTAATGAAATCAAAGTTATATAATCTGGTGCACAGATATAACTGCAAAAATCATAAGAATTGCAATACTACGCAACATGCGTTGATAAATCACAAAATTTATATTAGGCAATTAATATATCAACTGATAAATAATTCATGAGATAATTATCAATTACCTCATTACTGATAAGCTACAGTACATATATGTATAAGATAACACGTTTCGTTACAACACACCTCCGAGATATAATATGACGGAAACGATTTTAAAGATAACATTTTTTCTTATATAGCAAGAACATTAAATTGTGGATTATAACTAAACGACATTTGTCATAATTACACACACAACAAGATCGTTACCTACATATAATTTATTTAAAAAAATGAATGTAATTTTTTTTAACAATTCGGTCATGATAATGGTCATTGCTTTACTTTTGTTACCGGTAAGTCAATTTTATTCATACAAGTTCCTCATTAAGTATAAATTAAAATAGAAAAAAAAATAGATCTTAATAAAATACGACATATTTTTGATACACACAAATCAATTTTCCTGTTTATGTGTAGGTAAATATTTTTTAGAATAATAACGTTTGCTTTCTACTGATATTTTTTATTTCAATGCAAAAATACCAAATACTACTTCCTTTTACCAATTTTCCCAAAAACTGGTTTTAAGACTTTTAGGCGCTCATTGACCTTGAATGAAATATTTTTCAGATTGCAACATCACAACGAATTATGCCACCGTCATTGCCGAATATGTTATCATCGAGTTCACGGAATAGATCACCGATTAAGCGATCAGTTATTACTGCTATAAATCCATCGTCAATTACACCTTTGGACGAGAGTTTAAAATGCTTAAACTTAGCCTCGAATATACAAGGCGTAGTGTTAAACAATCTCAGGCTTAATTCTATGAAAAAACCCATTTTCGGTCAGATTTCAGCGCCATTAATAGACGAAATAGCGTCATCATTGTGCCCGTGTGCGTTGTGTTCTAAATTGAAATCGAATTCCAAAATGGCCGCCGCAGCACCTACAAATATCAACGTGGTCCCTAATGCTTTAAAATATACGATATCAAGGCCAAATGTTAGTTACATTAAACTTTAATTATATTTCGTTTTTAAATGTTCACTTAGCATTTTTTCACACTAAGCAGTGATAAATTTGATGTACTTATTTATGTAAATTATTCACTTTATTTAATAAATTATTGCTTAATTTAAATACATTAATATTTTTTATTAAATACCTTTCTATCCAATCCTATTATTAACTTCTTTAACTGCTAAAAGCAAATCACACATTGAATGGAAATGTATAAAATGTGTAATAGGATTGAAGTTCTCTGCAAAGTCAATCATAGCTTCGCGTTGTGCAGGTGGTACCTCATACCAAACGGGAGGATACACCTCCCCTTCCATACCGCAACCCACTTCAACTTCAACACTTTCGACGGCTTACATAACGTGTTTATTCCAACAACACGCCAGTGTTGCTCGCGTAAGATGAAATATACTTATTCACACATGCTTCACACCTTTCGATTACTAACACCCCACTTGTAGGGAATTGTAATCAATAAAAATATACGAACTTTGCTTGCTTTTGCAATTCCAGTATTTTATATTTCTTAAAGCTTGGTTGTATAGCTATTTTATACGTTCTTCGGCAACACACAAAAAACGTATCTATGAACACTTTCTCTTTATTATACAATGCTTAAACTGGTACTTTGTTGGTCAGATCATTATCGTCACCGTCATCGCCGTCATCTAACCTAACCTGACCTGACCCGACCTGGCCCGGTCCGGCTTGGCACGACCCGACCCTACCCGACCCAACCTAACCTAACCAAACCTGATCATCATCATCAAAAATTGATCTAGTAATTTCTACATACATTACCTATTTACAACCAACATTAGGATAGGGGCTTAGAGTTCATCTGTCTTCCGCAGTAGTTCTGGCTTCCAATTCCGGCGCACAACACTTTACAATAGAATGTAGGTTTATAGACTGAATATCACTTGCATATTAATGAAGAAAAGATCATGAGGAAACTGCACATGATTCGTCATGATTTACGTTTTCTCCATAAGGTTCCTTGACACGTATGAAACCTGTAAAACCGCACTTCACGAGCATAATACACTATTATTTTAAACGCCTTATATTCTGAGGGTACACATGACTCCAACAGGGGAATGATAAAAAGGTCGATGATGCTGGTTATTTACACTATAAATGAAGTATTTTCTTTGGTGCCCTCGAAACCTCATCTCCATTACTAAATCAGTATAGATAAGCTTCACGTCTGATCAGCGTAATAAACCATTTTTAATATATATAAAGTTTTCAACTCTCATATGACGAAACCTGACGAGGGATAAGCCTTCTTTGCCTCGTTATAAATTATAATATTCTGAGATTCTTCAAAATTCATTTCACTTAAACTGTTTAGTGAATAATTAATATATAAAGCACATATTATTTTTATTAATATACATATGTACATGTCTGTGTTCTCAGCGTTTATCATGAAAAACATGGCTAAAAAGAGTATAATTCAACTTATGATAAATGATTATTGCGAAATATGACCAACATTGCAGGAATTATCCTGTGTTCTTTGGCTCTAAGGCACCTTTTAACGATAGATTTCAAGATCTTGATATTACAGCGAACCGAAAATATTTTATGAAGAAGCATATTTCGATGCTGGCGTATGATGTAATGAATATAATACAAAGACAATCTAATCTAAAACGAAGGCATAACCGGCCCTTTTAAGCTAGGGCTTCGTTATGAAAATTACCTTCATTCATCATCCAAGAAATGAAGGAAGACGTTACAATCCGTTTAAAATAAAATAAAAAATATATTTTTAGCATTCACACATATTTATTTAAGACATCGTTCACATAAATAAATTAAAACTAATCAAAGTCACTTAAACATAAACTGCAGACATATTATTTTACATTAATTTGTAAATTTCACAGCACATTAAATACAAAGCTACTAACCAATTAACAGCTACCAGGACTAGAGATAGGAAACTAGCAACGTACACCTTACACTTTAAATAATTCGGTCAATGAAAACAGATCATTGTAATCTGTGGACAGATGGTACGGTGATCTTGGTTCTTTGGTTGCAGCGTAAGTTGTAGCATAAGGAGAATTGGGTCCGATCGCATCGTAGGGCGACATCAAACCCATGGATCTTGTATTAGCTGGCGTTGGTGAACCATAAGCGCTCATCATAGATTTCGGAATACCAGTATCGACAAACCCAGATGTACCCAGAAAATTTGCGTTTGGCATTGAATATTGTGCATTTTGAGGATATTCATAAGCGGGAGTCTCCGCTGTGGGAGGTACATAAGCAATTGGGAAAGATGCTATTTTGGAAAATACGTCATCTTCTAGAATTTCGGAAACCGGATCTGATTTTGAAGGTGGATTATGAATCAGATTGCTGACTATAAGCAATTGTAGTGCTATGGCCAAATTGTTGAGTACATTTGAATCAAATGGAGGAGAAGATCCAGATAATGCATCAGATTTTTGTACTGGACTCAAATTAGCTTGCGCGAGGATTTCCTTAGATCTATAAGGGTTTGGTTGAACAATTGTCTCAATATTAGGAGCAGGCGTCAAAGTTTTCGGAGAAGTTAATGAAGTAGTTTGAGGAGGCTGTTGAAATGTTGGAGTTTGGTAAGCCGTTGGTTTGGCGTAAACTGCTGGGGTAGTCTGGTGCTGTGTAATAGCTGTGTTTGCTGGTGTGGGGTGTATTGGCCTGGATCCGGCTGCTGGTTGTGCGTAGCCGGCAGTTTTAACACCGGCTGCATTCGCTGGTGTCTGAGCAAATGCTGGCTGGTAACCAAGTGTTGGTTGGATGTAGCTTGGTGTACTAGCAGCGTTTGCTGTTGCCTGGGCATATGCTGGTTCATACCCCGCTGCTGGGCGGCTGTACGGTTGGGTGTAAACTGGGGCTGGTACCGGTGAGAAGCTCTGCGCTGGATAGCTTGTAAAATATCCAGAACTGGGGTAGGGGATTCCCGCATATTGTACGTAGGGGCTGATTAGATATGAGGCCAAACCCTGAAATCATAATTTTATTATAAACACTCCATTGCATTGATAGCATTGCATTCTAGAAACAGCCTAAATTAACGAATAAGTTAATTATATTTACGAATATAATTACGAATAAGTTAATAAATTAATTAACGAATAAAGAACGAATTGCCTAAATTATTTGCAGTCATTAGCTAATTCAAAAAAATATATATATACAGCACTAATAAAATATTTTTACATATCTAGATGTACTCATATTTCTACGATATTGTACATACTGGCCGTAGAAAAATCATAATGATACACTGTAAGTATTCAAAAGATGTAATTAGAAATAAACCTGCCAGAATAAACACATGAATTTAAAAAAAAGCATGCATTTTTAACATAAACAACATAAGCAGATATATATAATTTTACACACGAGTAGGTATAATATGTCATTGTTAAAAAAAAAAAACAAGAAAATTATTCATAAGGTAAAATGACAAAATCTTACCTTAGCAATGAAAAGTGGTAAAACAGTGAGATACAGAGATTCTTGACCCATCGTCCCTCAGATAACGAGTGAGAGATAGCCACTTGCTACATGTAGTTTTGATATACAATTATCAGTCTTTATCAGTGTGGATACCTCTAATCGTTTTAATCTAACATATCAATCGTTCCATAATTTCAATCGGGCTTATCTATGTAAAACATATTTCGTATGATTGAGATATGTATTTTAGATTTTGTAATATTATAACGACGCCGTACGAGTAGAATATTTTTCTCATTAATACTGTTACCCGCGAAAACCTATTAAAGATTTACATATATGCATTTTATTAGTGTAAAAGAATTAATTATAAAATTTTTTTAAAGATTTTTGTCATTATAACACAATAATTATTGCAACTGTTGGAAAGTAATAATGTTTATGGGCTTTACTCAAATCTTGTCTGTGCTTATTCTGTAAAGATAAAAATAAAAAAGTCCAACAATAGTACGATACGTTTGAAATGGACTACATCCTGTATGTCAGCAAGTAAAATAGTCGTAAAACCTTTAACATCCTTAACGAGTCACAAATATTTTAAAAGTATCTATGCAGAATTCGTAGAGGTTTAAGTGATAAGCGATTTTTTTTTCAACCCATTACAATTTCACTGTTGGAATACGGGTCTCCTCTCATATTGAGATGGTTAAGGCCAAAGTCTGCCACGCTGGCCAAGTGCGGGTTGGCAGACTTCACACACCTTAGAAAATATTTTGATAAGCGATAGCGTATTGTAAAGCGGAATTTTCATACAGCAGCATCGATCTCTCCTATACGGGTAGCGAGTGTTATCTATATTTGCTTCGCTGCTACAGTGTAGAGTGCTGAAAGGTTTCCAGTTAAATACTACGGAAAAACCGTAACAATTGTTTGTGCAGAAATACAATATTACATTTTCATTATAGTAAATATTTATGTGTTAAATAAATACAACATAGTATTCATACGAGTACATTTGAAATGGCTGCCTTCCTTCTATATATAACTTTTATACCAAATATCAAAGTACGCCTTACGCGGCATATGTTTGAAAAAGGACACAAAGATCCAACTTCACGTATAAATACATATTATGTACTATACGAAAAGGTATAATGGAAAATAAGCTTATAAATAAATCCACGTATTAGACATAGCGATTTCACGTCACGTCTCGAACGATCTAACGAAGTGGGCGGCGTATTATGAAACGTTTTATCTGGATTGAACTACGTTTTAATATCTTCGTAGCGATAGGATTTCAGTTTTCGTTTTCGTACCCGCAATATCCCGATTGTTTCTCGAACGGACCAAAGTTTTCTCATTAAATTAATGAACGAGCTTTTGTGAGACAAAGTTTTATTCAACTTACCTAACTTCTTGTTTCCTTTTATTTCAACGAACGACAATAGATTCCCCGATAGAAATATCTCGGTGTAAAGATGTTTATTATAGGTAATACCCGCTACATCTACTTCTGTCGTAAAGCAATAATAAAAAGTAATAAATATTAAAACTTTTTCTGCTTCTGTTTCAAATATGGTCACTAGACCACATGTAAATGAGAAGCGACCTTTTTTAGCAGTAAAAATGCGCAAGGTAACATCACGCCTGTGATTCCCGAAGGGTAGGTAGAAGAATGTAGTACACTTCCACGTTTCACCAGTTACATTTACGTCCCATGGAATAGATGGTAAGCCTATAGCCATACGCCGGGCACAAATCCAGATTCCGAAATCGCTACTAGAAATTCTGAATTATAAAATTCCCATAGCATCCGACCCGGGATTCGAAACCCAGGATCCCCCGATCGGTAGTCGCGCTTGCAACCCCTCGACTAACGAGGCAGTCAACGCAATTAAAACGCAGATAACTAGTCAGAGGTACTCGCCAAGAACCGGACGGTTACCCCCGGGGGGACTATCCGCCAAACCATTAGGTTATCATTGCTCACTTAATAAAAATAATCTCCAGAAACTTTCTTGCAATAAACGTAAATTCCACTTCCAATGACAATAAAGAGCGCTGCTTTATCTTATCTTTATGCTTAGAAAGTTCGTCTATCTTATCGCCAACCCGTTATCTTTATTCAGAAAAAATTGCCTAATAAAATGATAAAGATGGATTTTTTAATATAAATGCCGGGAGCATATTGTCATAATCATATTCAATTGTTGACATTTTTACGATATATCTTAAATAATTACTGTATAATTTATAAAATGAATTTATTTATTTGTTTTATTGCTTTTCAATTGGCTACTATTCATGTGAGTATACGAAATGAAGAATTATTATCATTATTACATTTTGTCGCCAGGTCCCTAACGTAGTGAGTGGCAAATATGTATGTCTATCCTACTGATCTGATGTGATTTTCTTGATTCATCAGTCTATGTACGAACGCCGGTTTCGGAGATAATTGGTTCTCCATCAGGAAGGATCTGATCTACCTGATGCGAATTTCATTTTCTATGCTGCTTTGGAATACATTTGATGTTATTTCAAAATCGAATCTTGGGCCAAAAGTGCTATAATAGCCAAAATCATTTTAATTTGAACATTTATTTGATTTTCAGTTGGTCTACAGTCAGTGCGTGAACCGAGTGGTCCAAGGTCCTAATGGTCCAATAGAACTCCTCCCGAACCAAGTGTTGGTACCACAGGCTGGAGTACCGGTCCTTGGACCCATACCACCTCAAGGAAGGCCCGTTTACATCCCCAACCCAAATCCTCAACCGTGCAAAGCTGGACCTCAACAAATCATAATACCAACGCCTGGGCCTGCGCTTCCAGCCGAATACTCCAATATCGCCAATCTTGGACCGGCAATAGCCAATGTAGCACCAACATTGGCATCAGCGCTGCCAAATGTCATGTCAGGAAACCTTGTAGTACCGAACGCGCCGTCAGGAGTATTACCTATAGGTGAATCGTACACCCCAACAGTAATACACGATAGTAGTGTGGCAAATAGTTTGGCAAATGCTCTACAATTATTGGTCGTGAGCAATTTGTTAAGTAACACATTGCCGGGGCCGTACGAACCGACCTACTACGACGGATACTACCCTGGATACAATTATGTTTACTGATCAGGAGTCTACATATTCTGATCGACAATTAATTTATAACTATTTAATGTTGTTATTTAATTTTATAATTATTATTAATTGATATCTTGTTGTTTAGTATAGCTTGAGTAATTTTACTGAAAATAATAAAATTGTACTTGAAGCTTGATTTTATTTATTTTCAAAACATTCGTCTGTTAAAGAAGAAAGGAAATAATAAAGATATTTTTATCCAAACTTCCTACAACATAACACGCCTACCCTCATTTTCGATACATAATAGAACACTGTAACAACATCATAAAAATGTTTTTCCCGAAGCCTACGACCTCTGCTTGAATAAGAAAAACATTTTACTTGAACAAGAAATATATTTACGGAAGTGCTCCATACCCAGTACAAAGATACATACATATACATATTATACACTACAACATTATATTTGACTGCCTCCATAGCTCGAGCGGTTAAAAGCACGACTACCGATCGGAAGGTCCTGGGTTCAAATCACGGGTCGGGAACTAGTGAATTTTTCTAATTTAAAATTTTCCATGGTGCATAAACGTAATTGATGAAACGTGGGAGTGTACTAAACTCCTCTGCCTACTCCTTTGGGGACTACAGGCGTGATGTTACGTATAAAATCATAGCCCCTTTTAAAATTAAAATACCACTCGCGACAATAACGTCAGTAAACATTTTAAAGAACCTGCCGTGACATGTGTATTAGTTACTTTGCGATTACATGTATCCATGACAAAACATATCACTTATAATTAGACTTTTCATAACGCATTTTAATTAATTAACATTTCGAAAGCGAAATATTAGTTATCGCTTATCCTCTGATAGTTAGACAGGCGTTTTAAAGCTATTACCGAAACAAGAATCCATAACACGCCTCATTAAATTCAGCTTAAAACATTCTCCTCGTTCAATTATTAATTCCATTCTGTCAGCAACTATAAAACCCTTTGAAAGGTTAAATTTATTCATGTTTCCCGTTATATTATTCATTCACCCAATTATTTCCTTGAAGAGAATTATGAAAATCAGATCACGCTGTTTACTCTGCAAGATCATGAAGAAAATTTTAACGGGTAACAAACCTATTAAATTTCTTCGTAACTTTGTATTTATTCGTCATATTATAATATAATATTGTAATATAAAAAATCAAAACGGTTCATTATTCATATATACGTAACTTCACGCCTGTAATCCCCGAAGAGGTAGGCAGAGGAGCGTAATACACCCCCACGTTTCACCCGTTACGTTTAAGTCCTTCCAATGGAACAGGTGGTGAGCCTATTGCCATACACCGAGCACACATCCAGACTTCGAGTCACTACTAGAAATTCTAAATTAGAAAATTTTTGTAGAGTTCGACCCGGGAATCGAACCCGGGACCTCCCGATAGGTAGTCGCACTTGCGACCAACACGACCAATGAGGCAGGCAATAGTTAGGCAAGATATTCATATATACAAATTAAGCAGCCTTTGCAATAAAAATAATAATAATCAACCCAATATAATTCCACTGTTGGAATATGGGTCTCCTCTCGTATTGAGAGGGTTAAGGCCATAGTCTGCCACGCTGGCCAAGTGCGGGTTGGCAGACTCTGAGATAACACGTTTAAAATGAATACACCATATACAGTATGAGTACAATGCCAAATGTACAGCTGCAATTGAAATTGTACATAAATTCAACCATTATTTCGTACTGGTCTAAGCTGGTACGCAATAACAGTAGAGCAAACTCGTGACTTCCATTAGCGAGCGTCTGATCTAGTATCCGCCCACGTGTTGACATTTTCTGAACTCTGACATTTAGGGAACTCAATTAGATACGATTCGCTGGAAAACAGAGTTAGGTACGTAACTTAAAGCGTTTTCAGTGTTAGTACCACAGGTACAGATTTTTCATGATCAGTGTTGCCAGCTAATGAATAACAAACGGTAAATAAATTTCAGAACGTAATATTTTTAACAAGGACCGTACAATGAGCTTATTTTTTTATTAAATATTTCTTTATTTATCCTAATAATTTTTGTGTTAATTAATTCCTTTTATCATTGACCGTTGGTCCAAAAACAGTGAGATCAGTTTCCATCCGAAGCATTTTCATTTATTGTGCTGAGTATGTGGGTTAGTTCTAACATTATCTACTTTAGTATATGTTTAATATATTTAATAATATGCATGTTTAAACCAGTCAGTCATCATAACATTAGCTCATTGTTTGGTATTAAATTACCGAGAATGACAGATCCCAAGTTATTATTACTCAAAGTTATCACTCGTATAATTATTTTATAACTATCTGCATAGCCCTACCTCTCTCCTTTAATATTTTTCTCTCTTTCCATTTCTTTATTATTCTTGGTTGGTTGGAAAAAATCGCCTCCAAGACACAACTCTCTAAGACATACACGACTCTTAATTATTTGCTATCATACCTTTTAAAAGGTCGTTTTACCGTAAGTGTTGCCGCAAGCCACATCCCTACCCAATCTATCGATACATTTATTGTCTTCCATTTTTATAAAGATATTTCCTTTTTATCTTTCTTCCCAATTTCCTGAAAAAACTATTATATAAACGTTCCATATTTTTTGCATTCATAGTTCCAGGCATCTTCTTATCATCGTTATTTCTTCTTACACTGTTTTTAAATCTGTAACAAAGTGTTTTATGATTGCGTTCTATATTTTTTGTAATCATAGATAATGTTCTTGTCATTGGTAAGTGTACTGCGTACGCGGGCGGACACATATGTATGTCTCCATCGATCACAATAACCCCATTATTCACGTGCGTGGCTGGTTGTCGTAAACATTTCAGTAAACAGATCACGTATGTCCACAGCTTGCTAGTGTTGTTTCGATGTTATGATATATACTGTTATACCACCTGAGATCAGTTTATTTTGTGCTTACTACAAGTCAATCCACGCTTTATCGTTTGCAATTTATAGCTTATTTCATTTTCCAAAAACTTCTGTCTTTTCTATCTTCAATCAGCCTATTTCCAAAACTGAATGAATATATAAATTTAGCTGCTGTTGCTTAGCGGCAAAATAAATCACGATAGCATTTAGTTCAAAGAAATTACACTACTTGTTGTTTGTGTGAAAATATCAGTAAGCATAAATGAGAATTTAGGTAAAAAAAAAATATTTTTTTCAGGATACTTACTTCCACCTTTAAATCGCTAATTAAGTTTGCAGCTACAACTTAAAAATGTTCCATATAACATACATAAACGACCTGAAAATCTCAATTTAAGCTCACGTAGGCTTTGAAAATGTAGTCTATGAAATCTACGTTCATGTAGGCTGTATGTACATAGATGTGTGTTGGATATTGAAAATGCAAGGGTCAAAGCGCACGGAATCTGCGCAAATCGATACACCCCGCACAGAGTGGGTGGCGATTTGTATGCGTTGCGAACTCCCTTATCGTGGCTCGAATTGCTTTATTTACTCTGGCAGAAAACACTGTTATGTTACAGTGTGAAATTAATTTTGGAAAGTCAGGGGTCACGGGAATTTCCGAGTTCGAATACGTTCTGGAACTTTCCAGAACTTGTGTTGATTGATGGTATCGTTGTACACTTTGATAGATAATATCGTTTCGTTATTACGATATTGAGGCTGAACATTTTTAAGCCCCTGCGAAATCAATTATGCTTTGAAAGTTTCACGGTTCGATTGACGGAGGAAATTGCTTGTTGCTTTCAATGAAAATATCGCTTTGATAATGTTAAATTGTTTTGGGAAAATTAAATCGCACAACTAAACTTTACTAAACGTAACTGGTGAAACGTGGGAGTGCACTCCACTCCTCTGCCTACCTTTTCGGGGATTACAGGCGTGATGTTACGCTTAATCGCAGAAACTACGTGATTAAACACGTTCTAAAACTCATCTGGTGGGGGTGGAATGGACCTAACCTTA
>DWDT01001504.1:0-15717 GCA_018245595.1 Microceris scylla | reverse complement strand
ACTATACAGATAACGGCTAAATGTCCTGGCCGCCGACGGGCAGCAGCGTCGGCGGTGCGAAAAGCTGTGCCTTGGGATCTCCAGCCTGCATGCCCATCATGGAGATTACGGGCATAAATCCCCTTTTGGGGAGGCCTATGTCCAGCAGTGGACAGCTATAGGCTGATGATGATGATGTGATGATATAAAAATAATATATGTAATATGTATTAGAATCATAAAGCAATAATGAAACTGGCAACAAATCTTGCAAAATTCAAAATGTCTTTTTATACAACAAAGATATGTTTTAAAAGATGATAATGAATTATCAAGTGAACGTCAAATACCACAATTGATAAAATGTATGTCAGACTTATACATTTTTAGGAAATTTAAAAAAAAATTAATGATACCTTTCCTTATAGTAATCGGCTATAGCGTTCAAGCTGGAGCCAGTGGTGGCGCAGCTGTACTGCGGGTACTGAGAGAATATGACTGCCCTTTGCACACCATCACTGGGAAATAAACAACAATTATTTTACATTCATATCTTCATACCCATTATGGGGTGGGCAGCAAACACTGAATCACAGAAATCTCTATCCTTACAGAGCTAACACTATTACTATACTGTTTTATTAAGTGTTTACAATTGATTGATTGAATTATTTTCATAAAATTGTATAGTAAAATTAGATTACTGTTATAATACTTTTTTAATTGTATACTCACGCTTCTAACTCCTGCAAAGCATCATCAGTGAATGGTGGAACATATCTGAAGGCTATGTAATGTTTGTGAGGCGCTGACTCTGGCAGCATTTGATCTAGCGCTTTGGTCAGCAGCCTGCCTGTAGAAGTGTGAAAGGACACATCATAATGCAAAAATGCATCCTGTGTAGTCTACACTATTATATATGAAATCGATTCCAAAAAATTACTATATATACATATTTTTGTACATAGTGGTACAACAGCCTGACAAGTGACTTGTATAACTCTGTTCTTTATGTACATTAGACACCATTCAGACTTAAATTTGCTCTCATTTTGGTAACACAGGAACATATTGTAGATTCAAATAATACTATAAGAAGTACCCATCTGTAATTCCAAAGGAAAGGTACACTAATAGATGTGTTTTTCCTACATTAAAATAAAAAAGAAATGAATGTTTAAAATAAATATGATACAACCTGGTTTCTAAGAAAGAACTACATTATGGGACATTTTAGTGACCAACTCTGAATCTTATAACTGCATTTTTCACTGGCCATTTTTGACTGGCCACCAAACAACTAAACAAATATACAAATTCACATATATAACATTATTGGGATATAATATGCAATCCATGGCAAGCTAAGGACAGTGTGTGATGCCGCTCATTGAGGGAGGCCTGGATCTAGCATTGGACTGAGATAGGTTGATAATGATGATGATGAATATATAAAGTTATGAATAACAGCACTTTCATATCATACCTTGCAAATCTGTCCACTTAAAAATTGGAGATCCACCACCAATCTCCATATACTTCTTCTTTACCTCCTCAGTCCGCCTGTTGGCTATCCAGGGTCCAAGCTTACTTTGAACTGGCAGCTGGATCATGTCTCTGTCTGTCATGATCCTGAGAAGATAGTCTGCTACCTAAAGCAAACATTTTGTAAGAGTCAGCCAAATCTGTTTACACATAAAGATACAGTCATCATTGTCTCATCAGCACACTGGCTATCATAGGCTACTTCAATAGCATGCTACTGAGCTCAATTTTCAGCTCTTTGTAACCCACTGTTACCGGCCACTTTGCGTATATTGTTAGTCCACCTAGTTGGAGAGTGTTGTACAATACAATATTCCAACAGAACACTAATTGAAACACTTCCTCAGAAACAGAAACATGGTCTCAATCAACCAATTGTTTATTTGTCAGAAAGGATTGCAAGTGGTTTCATTGCAATAATAATAGTTCTTGTACTGCACCAGCTAAAGCATACAAATATTAAAAAATACACAAATATTATGATCTGTTCTAATAAATCACTTTACTTATGAGTGGCTCCCAAGTGGCAGTGGATGGAGGTGAAGAGCTAAAGATTGAACTCTGTGGGATGTTGTTGGAGAGGCCTATGTCCAGCAGTGGAGAATGACAGCCTCATAACGATGATGAATGATTTCTTATGAAGTAATATGCAACTTC
Organism: Microceris scylla; assembly: GCA_018245595.1. Classification (NCBI taxonomy): domain Eukaryota; kingdom Metazoa; phylum Arthropoda; class Insecta; order Lepidoptera; family Hesperiidae; genus Microceris; species Microceris scylla. The sequence goes on along the minus strand of DWDT01001504.1, from coordinate 13,536 downwards.
TTTAATTCACTTTTTTCTAAGTACTAGTAAAATATTGAAAGTTAGACCTGGTCTGTAGTCTTTGGTCCGCCCATGTTTAACATAACTATCCCTGTCTTCGGTTTGGTGGAACTGATACTCGTATCAGCTGAACTGCTAAGTGCACATAGCTGTGCACAGACTCTGGAGTGTCTGTGACCTGTTAGATGAACTTATCAATGTAGCATTTTTACTTTGTTGCTTAGTCTAATAATAAACCGTAAATCTTAATTTAGTTACATAGAACGACTTCGTGTTCACTACGGTAATATTTCACATTCCATTACTTTAAATTCTATTACTTCCGGTATATAATGTTGATACATTTTAAAATATCTATCGTTTAGATAGGACGTGATACAATGTAATTAGTATAAACATTTAGAAAATCCACTTTACTTACATATTGAAGCCAACATCACGACCTTTTCACACAGAATTATTGAAAATATCACAGAAAATGATTTCACCGAGTATAATAAACTTTGGAAACTTTTTTTAATTTTTAAAACGTAAAAGTAAGCACGTGTTCGGTTCAGTGACTGGTAATTTATTCGTCCCTAAATACGCGTAATTAATAGGATATACTTGTCAGCGTACAAGTGTTTTCTTTTGATATAATTACTGATCCTACGATGATACTGCACAATAACAAATTATCTAAATGTACCTACAATAAGACAGACATTCCGATAAATCAATGTCTGTTTATTACCATGAACCGTCTACTTTAGTTTATTATTATAATAATTCGGCGTATTGTCTATGGGCATGTTTAGTAAAACTTTCTTTTGCACACATTTTTATAAAATTTCACCATCAATATGGTATGTACAAACTTCCGATTTATCTTTGTGCCATAATCGCTGATGGAAAGAAAGAATGCAAAATAGGTATATATATTTCAAAAATTACATGAGCATTCATTTTTAAATGTGTTTCTAATAAATATTAATACAATAAGTCTAAGCATCATGTATTATGTTGTGATCGCTAAAAGGATAATATCAGTTAAATTGTTGAAACTTGCAAAAACCATACAAAATAATTTTTGTCAGTTATCACATTAATTCCCTAAAAACATACTAATTTAATTTAAGATTTTGTTGGAGCCATCAAACTACTATTTTGAAAATTGTTTGATATTATAGGATGACTTTGATATATTCTTTTTGTTCTTGATTTCTTTAAAATTACGTAAACTTGGCTATTAATAAAAAAACCTATGTTTATATTATTAATCATAAATAATCACTGAACCAAACGTGCCAGGTAGTTGCGCGATGGCAAGATTAACGCTGAATAATTCAAATTTCAAGTGCTGTGGTCTTGTACTTAAAATATTTCAAAAGTGCCAGTTTGAGTTTACTATTATCTCCATATATCAAAATTTCACAATAATTTTCATGAGCCAAAAACAATTTATTCGTCAATCATAATTTAAAATGTCCTTTTAATTCGGGTACGTTTAACGCGTAATGTTTTCTAGTTTAAATTATATTGAGTATTTTTTTAACGCAATAATGCCACGAAGCGTTTTTCGTTAATAAATGTCATTGGTTTTTATAATATGTTTATATTTTTAAACAAAATTATACATTGCATCGTAACTATTGTTTTACTAATTTGTTTCTAATATTAATAAAAGTCGAGATGAAACTACTTAATAAATTCACCAGTTTCAAAAATATTTTCATACGAAATTGATTGAAGTATAATCTGTATGCCGCAAACACTAATCTGTACTGCGGGAGCAACTTATATTTACAATTTACATCAACGTCAAAGTCGTCAAAGTATTATTTTTTTTGATTGTGAAAGTAATAGAATTACTTAATTTTTTTCTGATATCTTTATATATCTGTAGAAAATGTCCTGTCGTAAAGCCTCGCACGCTGGTAGCTGGTACACGGAGAATGGTGAGTACACTTTTTATTTTAGATTTCTTTTGCCTTTTTACACAAAGACAACAAGTAGGTACAATGAAGTGCTTCTTGAATATTAATTACTCACGTTTATGTTGCTACTTACAAATAAATAACCTAGCTGTTATTGTTATGTACATCTAGTATTTATATATTTTCGAAAGTAATGGGTCAAAAGGTTGACGACCTATTTAGGGGTTATATTGTTACTGAAATAAGTCAAATGTAAAACTTATTATCTGTATCTAACTTTTCGTATTTCATTTAGCGTCAATTTAATTTACAGCTCAGTACATATTTTACTTCATCATAATAGTTGACATACCGTAATGTCCATTCCGTAATATTTGCCACTCTTAGGAATTCGATACTAGATTTGCTAGGTTAAAAAATTCATTTTAATGTCATTGCTCTGTCTGTTCCTTTCATGTTGACGTTTCTGTGCCGTTCAAAAATAGATATTACTCATCACCATTGTAGTCCTTTGTGAATGCTTGCTTTGCACCTATGTGTATTTGTAAAAAAATGAGGTCGATGCAACACAGTGTTCATTTAATATTTTCGGCTATTCCTTATTTTTATTTATATTTTATTTTATATCCCTTTCCCGTTACAAGTTCCAAAGATGTCAATTTCTGAACGCACCGGAAACGTACGTCATTGATGGAATCGCCATGACACCCATTCAAACAAACGTCTCAAAACGAACAACTAACTTTATTTATTGCAATTTGGTAGATGTTTATAAGAAATGTCCGATAAGAATCGCACTTTCGCCGCTCCGTTGAGAACAATGAAATCGAAGCGTCCATCGACTATAACTGCGATGTGTTCGCGTAAAAACATCGATAACTCGATCGTAGTGAAAGAAAAATTCCAAGTTCCGGTTTCAAGTTCTAAAGTGAAAATAAATAGGACAATAATTAATGATTGCGACATGAGTATGCGCCAGGAGAGTGGCCTACCGGGCTTCGATGGGGAATATCGACAGATAGCGTACGGAAAGTTTCTACGAACGATGCTGGAGGAGTGTCTAATTGATGAGAAGATTGAGAGAGAGGAAACAGACATGGATGTCCAGATAGCACTGCTGGCTGATAGATTTAAGAAGACTATGGATCAGCTCGGTAAAACTAGCAGGCGGTTGAAGGATATATCATTTGTAGTTGAAGAGAAAAGGTAAGTTTCTCCGTTCTTTGAAAGTTGAAGTATTTCCTGTTCTTGACCACTTCTATCACTATGCCTGTAGTTGTCATTATACTATATAGATACCATTGTCAATATCCAAGACTTCTGTTGCCTCCAAAAGCAGAGTTCAGTATCTTATTACTGTGTGTTAATTCATATTTTAAATTTACAATCAGCCTAATATCAAATAGGTTATGGATTTTGAATGGTGCACATATGAGGGGGTATTTTTAAGTGGAAGATACAAAGTGAAATTAAAAATTCAAAATTACTTTTCTTATTCAATATATTCCCTTGCCATCCTAATTCATTTTTCAGATCTTTCAATTTGATTATGTATACCTTCAAAAAACGTTTCACCTTTGTCCAAAAAATAAGCAGAAACTGCATCCTACACTTCTTCATCACTTGTTCATTCTTCCCACAGTTTTTTTAAGCTTTGGGAACAAATAATAATTACTGGGAGCCAGGTCAGGTTTGCAGGGTGAGTTCAAAATATTGAAGACCACCTTGTGCAGTACATCCAACACAACACAGCTCTTGTGTACATGCACATTATCAGGCAAAAGCAGGGTAAAAAATTTCTGTGTTAATTTTCTCCTTCTTTTGTTTTTGATAGATTGTTTTAACCTCTCTAGGTTTGAAGTATGGTATTCTTCGGTTATGGAGACACCTTTATCTTTATAATCCATTTACAGGATTCCTTCTGAATAAGAAAAGAATTTGGCCATGATTTTTCCAGCAGATTTTGACACCTTATACTTCATGTGGGAGAGTATGCCTTTTTTGTGCCACTGCAGAGAGTCATGTTTAGACTCAGGTTTATAATGGTGAACCCAAGTTCCATTTCCAGTAACATTTCAACTTAATAGTCCATCCTTGACTTTGCTACAGAGGTTCAAAAATATGGGAAAATGCTCCACACTGTGTTGTCTTTGAGGTGGTGTGACCATTCTTGGCACCCAACTTTTGCTGGCCTTTGTCATGTCAAGATGATCATGAAGACTTTAAAAAAGTGTCATATCCCATACTCCAACCATCTCTGCAAGCTGCTTTTTCTTTAGTCTGGCATCTTCCTATATAATGTTTTCGACTTTTTGAATAATTACTAGAGTAGTCACCTTGATTGGCCATCCAGGGCAAAAGTCGTCCTCAAGTGAGTATCTGCCCTGTTTAAAGAAACTATGCCACTTGTTAACCATGGTTTTACCCAGGCAAGTCCCTGTAAACAGGTACCTCCGGGTACACCTCTTCCAGTATGGTTTGTACCGACTTTCCTTGTTTGGTAAAGAATTGTATAATGCACACCATTATACCATAATTGTATAATGTACTCAATTTTTTTTCCATAATTCACATTTTCTACCAGATTGAGTTGTTTGAGCAACAATAGTTCAAAGACTAATGAACCAATTAAGATGCAACTTGGTATTTATACTAATAATGTATTTCTTAACTTGCTGTCATTCTGTTAATAACCTTTACTAATGACCTAAGCTGGCTTTACTCTTTTTGACGGAGACACAAATCTTGACTCTTGATGATATGTTTTATCTGCACTACCCTGAGTACAAATTAGAGCACACCTTTAGGCGTCGCCCTGGAGTATGTGCTTTTGTTGCCTTGAAGACAAGGACCTATGAATCCTATGGGTGTGTATAGACATTAGGGGTAGTAGCCAAGGTTACATGTGCCTATATAGGTCCTATAGTGGGGATATGGAGACAGCTCGTTTATTCGGGCACATCCAGGAGGCGACTAACCGGGTGCTGGAGTGATATCCCTTGGCAGAGTTGGTGATTCTTGGTGACATCAATGCTCACCACATGCAACAGAGGGGGTTGTACCTGGATTTACAAGGATGCCATATATCGAAACCCATACTGCCTCTTTACTGGACCTTATATTGACCACCCATCCATCTGCCTACCAGGTGACAGTTGGGACTCCACTCGGAACCCCTGATCATTGCTTGGCCAGTTCTACTGTGGACTTGTCAAAATGTTTTGACCTGCTGGGAAACGTCAGGTCTGGCACTATGGGTCGGCTGACTGGGATGGATTACGGGTATTCCTGGCGTCCTATCCATGAGGACGACTTTGCTTTGCTTCGGCTCGCTCCATTTGACTCCATTCAAAAGCGCGCAATTCGAAACGTCAACGACCCAAGGATAAAACGAAAGGCTAGAACACTTGAGTCTGCGAAGGCATTTGGGCTCCCCTTATAAGTTCTAAATTGTTCGAGATCAATTGAAACAGTAACAAGTAGATATTTTTAGCTATTTACTATTGATTCGATGTTTTAGAAAAATACATCGATACATCGAGCAAACAACAGCTTTATAAAACATCGGACCGTTTCGATGCATTGTACTATAGACATCGAGTGTGTTCGATGCATCGATGGATGTCGAATATCCCCACTTTACGTGAAGATTATTTTATATTGGGTGCGTTCCAGTAAATGCCCCCGCGCATTAGGCGGCCAGGCCGCGCGGCCACGTCGCTGCAGCCAACTAATTTTTCCATGATATATGTTAATGCGCGCATTACGCGACCAGCGGTCAGCGGCCACGCTCTGGCCGCGCGGCCAACGAAAAACATCGCGACACACACACGTCCAACGAGATACGCCAATTTGTATAAAATTACTCAATGTGCGCGCACTGGTCGCCGCGGCCACAAGTTTTTTGTGTATACAGAATGACGTTTGATAGGTACTGAACGTTTCATTTTAGAAATTCAAAACAGAATATCGTTATGGGACCAGTCTCATATTGTTATGGACATTCTCATATAGTTAAAAAAATTCTCTTCATATTGCAGTACGTCTGGAAAGTATGTGTGATATATTCTTTTTGTAAGCCTCTCCAGTAACACTAGAAGGCACTAAGCGTCCACAACGACCGTCGACCACGCTCACGACCACAGGTTTTTCCATTCCACTTGTTTGCGAGCGTTGCAGTCGTAAACGGTCTTACGGTCGCCATGTTTGTTGCTTTGAGTTTTGAAAAACCCGCCAATTTTCTTCATGATCGCGGCGACCCACCTTTTCAGATGGGTCGCCGTGAGCTTCGTGTGACCGTAAGTCATGACGTCATGAGTGACGTTTACGCTGCGACCAATATGTCCGCTCCGCGGTCGCTGTGTGGAACGACTAAAGGAGCATTGTGATCGTTGTGGACGCTTAGTGGAACGCACCTATTATTTGATTTAAGACATACAAGTATTGTAATGTCATTTCACTATTTCGGTAAACATCAATATTTAAATTTAAAGTACTTGATTGGCAAAACGTAAAAGGCACATATTTAATCCAATGAATCGAAGCTCATCCAATGTGTAAAGAACTTTAATTGTAACTTACAAACATGAAACAATACAATTTTGAATACTTGTTTTAAAAGTTAAAATTACATATACATAGTTACAAGATTATTTAGTTATAATTTCATAGTTTGAATAAGTACATATAATTTTTTACAGTTATTCGGAGGAGTCAGTTGGTTTCATATTATTTACCTGAGTCTGAAGCTGATTGAAATATCAGAGTTATGCCTTTGACAGCCGATGTTGCAGCACAGCAAGTGCAGGTAACCTTACAATACTATCAAATGTATTATCAACGAATTGTAGGAAAGAGACTTGAGTTTTAATTGCTGTCAAGTACAACATTTACTATACGACTAAGTGTAACATTGCTGTCGCGACTAAGTTATCAGTATCGCCTGGTAACATACTACCATCACACAGTCCGAGCAACAAGTCTTGAGGGTTTATATTCTGGTTTTGAACTCGCTGTTAGCTTGAGAGAACCTGATTGACATACTGTATCCATATGGTGGTGGAGAAAGAATACATCATCAGATGCCATGCTGCAAAATCAGGGGGTCATAAAAGGTGACTAAACCCATAGCTAGCTAACTGTTGTATGACACAGTCCACTTTGGCGCCGCTTTATGCTCTAGCCACCTAAGGACAACAGTGTAGGTGGTGCAAGAAATCACCCGAAATAACTCGAAGGTGGCCACACTCAGTGTGGAGCTTATGGACATAAATCCCTAATGGGAGGCCTATGTCCAACAGTAGAGTTAGAAAGGCTAATACCTTTCAAAGGATTTTTGGGGATGCAACTTTATCTTAGAGTACTCCAACAATTTTAGACCACTTGATATTGCTTCACAAGGCAAACGGTAACACTCTAAAGAAACATTGTTCACAACTGTGAAGAAGGTAATCATAGAAATAATATTGGTCAAGTTGATACTATGTAAATATGTTTATAGTGATAATAGCAGTAGTTTAGAACTCTTCACACTGGGACTCATATATATATGTATATGACTAAAATATTGGTGCGTCTGGGTCCAAAGGGTGTAAAGGACATTTTGGTATAAAGGCACTGAATGCATCATTTCATTCAGATTGTCATTCTGTATCAATTGATATTTTCAAAATGGTAGAACTCCAAGAAAATGTTTATACCACCCTTACTCTCATTCAGTGGTTAAACAAAGTTATGATTACAAATAAATAATTGGAATGTAAATAATTCATGTAATTTGAAGTCATCAAGATCATAAAAATGGTTGAATAGAAAAGAAGTTTACCATAGAAACTATTAGTGATATAAAAAATGTTTGTTACATCACTAATAGTTTATAACTACTTAAGCGACTACTTAAGACGCGAAGCGAAGCGACTACTTAAGCAACTTATGATCGCTCGGTTCTTCGGAACTAACGAGTCTGTCTAGTTACTGTAAGTCGTACTATAGAATTTCTCATTTTTTTTTTTTTTTTTACATACGAATGCTATTGTAATCATACAAAGTTGAATCTTACATATTTTTTTTTTGTCCTATGTTTTTACTTTCATTTTTTGTCTTGTGTGCACGTGTCCGTTTTCTGTTCTTTTTTCCTTCAAACATTTTAACTATTGGTGGAAACTTTTCATTGGCCATTTTCTACCTATTCTTCTTTTGTACCCTGTCATACATGTATTTAGCTGTAAGTTTCCCTAAAACTGTAATAAATAAATAAATAATTTATTTCAAACTTAAAAAAAAAAAATATATTTATAAGTGTACGTTTACTTTATTATTTTTGTATGGAAGTTATATTTAAACAGGAATAATATATTTGAAAACAGGTATAATATTGCTGCACTAATTTAATAAAACAGACGAAAAGTGATTATTCCAACTTTTCCCCTTCGACTAAAGTCCCATAGCGCATTTTTTTCCTATAGGCCTGGGCGGTGTGAGTCAGACTCGAACTGGCAACCGACGGAAATGAGTCCTTCCTCCGCGCTATCGGCCGGCACTTTTGTTAAATTAAAATGGATGAGGTTTAAAGTGGAGCGGCCGTAACTAACGGTTGGCGCGTCGACGTCTGCCCGCGATTACGGCGATCTGCTGCGCGGCAAAAAATAGGACATTGAGCGACGCGTGGGGTCGCGCTCCCTCGTCTCTCGGCGCTTGGCGCGCTCAGCGCGCTCGGCGGCCGCGCGGTGTCACGTCGGCTATTAAGGAATATAACCCAAATAGCTACACATGCCTACTTGTAAATAACACGGTATACTCATTTAAATTTACGCTGTAACGAGCTAAAAATAATAGGCTCATGCATGCATGAAAGGCTTTTAAATTGAGTGAATGAATATGTAATCTACATGAATGGTTATTAGAGTTGTTATTATTAACATCATCAGTTTGTCTCAGTCTACTGCTGTACAAAGTTTTCCCCGAGGTTTTTATGGCCTTTATTTTGCGCAGTACTAAATAAAAATAAGTAAAATCTACAAGATCACGTCCGGTTCCTTACGGTGTAGCCAGAGAGCACCTATTTGGCACTAAAATATAACCTTATAGAACTGGTGTTCTTCTTGTACATTCATCAATTTTTTTAAGTACACTCGCCGGCTTCGGATATTTAAAGGAATTTGTGAAAGCAGAATATAAAAAAAGAGTGGTGTAAGATGTTTCTGGCAAATTAAGATGCATTTAGCGGCTGTGGCAGTTGCGGCTATTGCGGTAAGTACGGCGAATACGGTGGCTGCGGCGAGTACAGCGGCTGCGGCGAGTATGGCGGCTGCGGCGACTGCGGCTAGTGCGGCGAGTACGACCACTGCGACATGCAGCGGGCGGCCTTATCTCGTTTCACCTTCAGGCGCGTCCCGTCGCGGCACGCGCGCGAGCTCTTTGACTAGTCTAGACGAATTGCATTATGGAAATTTACATACCTAGACTGTTCACATACAAACTCCTTAATGTGAATTGCATGAGTTTTTTATCACGGAATTTGAGTGTCTTTTGTTGAGAGTAATTTCGAATAAAATATCTTTAAGAGTATGTATGTAGACAGCGCTTAGTGTTCAGATCATTACAATTCTATTACTAGACACTTTTATATCCTTTTTATGTGAGTGTAAGACGATTTTTCTATATTACAATAATATTGAACGTGTTTACTTTCGATACTGTTTTTGAATAAAAGCTATTGTATTTACACTTATTTCTATGAAAGCTGATTTCATTACTTATTAATACATGTTTTATAAACTAGTAATCATTCATACTAAATATTTTGATGTAGAAAGTAGTTAGGCGAATTAGCAATGGTTTTATTGGTTTTATATATTTTGTTTTATGCGTTTCAAAACGTCGGCGCTTACTTCGATTAGTTTTATTTATTCTATTGCAATATAATTAAAAAAGCACATTAACTACTATCTTTGACACAAATTGACTTAATCTGTTAGAAAATTTACATATGCTTTTACATATATCACTTTCTTGATACACGCTCGCCTCATAGAGTTCTGACGCCGCGAGAAGTCAGTATCTGACCTATTTGAAAATAATTAATATCAATGTAAGAAAATTCATAAAATAAAATTAAAATCCGGTTAGTAGTCGCGGCGTATAAGCGCACCTACTCGATTGATATTTGTCTAGTCTAGACGCGTTGAGCGTACCGCGAAGGACAAACGGTCTAAAGGTGAGATAGCCGCGCTGTACAACATTGTTGCTTTCAAATGCATCGCTTGATATGCGTCCCATACGGTCCCGACACAATGATTTAACTGTACGTTTATATTTACCGCCCATTACAAGGTTAAAATATTGCCTTGCGTCACTCACCTGGCTTTTGCAAGTTCGCGATGAGTTTTATTATATTTTATATACATATTATAATATCATGTCAGTTAGGCAGTTTGTAACAAAAACAATAGTAAGGTTAGAATGAAGCCAACACTTTTTAACTACATGTTACTATTTACTCAATACATTAATAACCCTTATTCAAACCTGTGTTAAATTAAACACTCTGATCATTATAATTTTTGTACGTAAATCCCGACAAATACCTATATTTGTCGCTCTCGCAGCGAACTAACGCGTAATAGGGGACTAACGTAATACTAATTAGCGTTGTTTAATGTATAGCTACTTGTTCCACCATGGATGTATGGTGCCGCCGTCTAGACGGTAGCTAGCGCCCCCGCCGCGGCCAGATAAACGTCACATCGGTATTAATGTTATCCTGTGCCCACACCGTGTTACAGATTGCATTTACATTGTATTGAAACGGGTATCGATTGTTTTAGGACTTTTGGCGCGCAATGTTGTTGGTGTCTGTATCCGAACGTTAAAGTTCTTTATTCAAAATTGTTTTGATCATTTGCCTGCTTCGTCTGTACCTATGTTTCAAATTCTTTTTATAAATTTATTACGATATGAAATTCTTATTTTAAAAAATGTATTAAAACAAAATATACAAATGGTCTTTGTTAATAACAGTAATTATCAAATTATTTATGTGCTTACGGAAAGAGGAAATCTGTAATTTTTAATAGCTAGTAGAAAATGCTATAGTCAAACGTAGACGACAAAAGCAATGACTAACTAAATAACTAACTAAAATAAAGATAAAATAAAAATAAATAAAATAACTAACTAACTAAAACTAACTAAATGACTGTAATTAGGTATGTTGACGTTTAATACTTTTCATTGGCCAGGGTCTGAAGAGAAGGTTAAATTAATACAATTTGGAGATACCACTGAACTCTATGTCATGAGTGGTCAGGTGTTTATTATAATGTTATAAATAAAACTTAGTATTTAAAGGAAAATAATACGGAAACACCTTAACATGTAAGGGGAAATAATACACTATTTGACCATAAAATAAGTATCTACATAAAATAAGTTATTACGTATTATTAAATTATGCTGAACTTCTGTAATTTTGAAATTGTAAGCGTCTTGCCTAATTGGTCTAATTTGCAAAGTTTACCCAAGCCAGCTTAAAATGAATACTTGTAAAATAGGAGAGAATATGAAGCGAAAGTTTATTAAAAAGTATTTTAAATGAATAATAGCTATAAATAAATATAATTAGGCTAGACGTGTACCTACTGACATCTACACTTCAACTATATTGTTAATTGGTACTTATTAGGTATAAAGTAAATTACAAAATAGTATTGTAATGTAAATTCTCGTTAGTAACATTAAATTATTTCAACAGCATCGTTGTTCGATATGTACATATTTTAATTAAAATCGTATGCCAAAGTAAATTCTTTCTCTTCGTCTTCAACAATTTATTATTAAGGTACATACATATAATAAAACTCACATTGTTACTGAAGACCTTTGGAAACAGACAAGGTGACTTTCTATTGTGCTCGAGCAGCTACAGTGAAATATTAATCGAAAGACTGCTACTAAAGCTTGTATTACGATATTTAAAAGCAAATAGTTTTTTATCAAATATAAGGTAGGTACGTATTAAAAATTTCGATGTATAGAATTTTTATATGCGAACTAGTAATATTCCACAAAACGATATATTATTTTTGTTCGTAAAAGAAAACAGCGATAAATACATAGAAAGAAAGGAATAACATAGATACATAGAAAGAAATAAAAAAAATCTTATTTTGCGCTATATGGAGCAATTATGATCAAATAGGTCAGGTACCTACTTGCTCATGGGGAAATTTTTCGGCGTGCGATTATGAAGAGAGTGATGCTGCAGAAGAAAGATGAAATATTTAGAATTTTTTGCTTTCCGTTTGCCTTAAAAAAGATATGACCTATTAACACAAATAAAAATTTCCAATGCGTAGCTTGTTTCATTCTAGTATAATATAACATCACGCCTCTATTTCTCCAAGGAGTTAGGTAAAGAAATATTACACTCCCACGATTCACCAGCTACGTACCCCACCCTGGAATAGTATAGGGGGTGAGCCTATTTGATTTTATACGGGATAGGAGTCAGTTGCAAGTTATTTTAACGAAGTTTGGTGTTTATCGAGTGGGAGGGGGGAGCTATAACGCATATAGGTACACGCGGGTACGGTAAGGGTACTTTGTGAGGTCGTCTAGACGCGGGGGCGTGCGGAAAGGTGCTGTTGCGGGCGACCGGGCGACCCTTTCGTTCGAGAGCGACTTTCGTGCGCTGAAATTGGGTCACGTACGATATAACGCATATTTGTGACGTAACTGCGTATAGTATTCGTTTCGATGTGTGAATTTAATGTATAGGTATGACAATTTGTTGGTTTACTGGTATGTTAAAGGATGCAATGAAGAGATCGCAAAGAGTGATGAATGGAAAAGTATCCAGTGTGTAAGGATATGTATATTTAACGATAGTAGATAGGTAGTCTCTGCCTACCCCGTGTGTGCCTTACTACACTGTCTGCCGCGTTATGTAATAATTATAATGTATTATTTTGTTAGGATGGGATATAACTTATTGCAAAATACATAGAAAATATTCAATTTCAATTCAAAAATATTTAAAAGTGATGACTTTTTAACAATAAAGATTCCAGGTTGATGGAGAGTAAGATGGCTGGACGGCAGCTCACGTAGCTAAGTAGATAATTCCTAAAGTGTTTAAAACTTCTTCGATGGTTTAAGTATTAAAGTTGGGCTTTTACTATGTAACTTGCCGGCTGCCTTTAATGTCTCTTTGTCTATATTTGCTAAACGAACGCAGAAATATCTTAAAAATTTAAACAATTATTGATTTTAAAAAAATTCAGGAACATTAAAATGCAGGTACGAAAGTTTGTTACGAATATTAATATTTGACTTTATAGAAAAAATATTGTTTTTGGGATGACATGGAAACAACGCACTGGCCTAAATTCATAAAATTCCTAAAATATTTGGAAATGCAGAACTCATTTACAAAGTATCACTTTTATGCTATCAAAATGACTTGCAACTGTCTTACAAAAATAGCGAAAGTATGTAGCTTTTTATCATATAGTAGGCTAGCATAGATGCGTCTATAGATGGAACACATATGCCTATTCACCCTTGCCTTAAAGAGTATATTGGATTAGGTAAAACAATTAAAATTTAAATTCCTATTTAA
>DWDT01001503.1:0-15727 GCA_018245595.1 Microceris scylla | reverse complement strand
ACACACACACACACACACACACACACACACACACACACACACACACACACACACACACACACACACACACACACGCATACACACGCACATATGTGCGCGCGCGCGTGTTTGTGTGTGTGTGAATAAATGCGTGTGCGGTAAGCTCGAATACGTTATTATAGAATCTAACAATATATTATCATAATACTCACAACTACATATACCTACCTAATATATGTATATTACAACTTCGTCTGTGGCGAACTTTGATATTACTTCTTAATCAAACAAAATGCGCTTATACACTTTACAAGCAAATTACTATTGATAAAGCCTTACAAATTATATTTCTAACGTTCAAACACTTGAACTAGTAAAATATAGCTTGAGATTAATAACACATTTTAACAATACGTACGCGACAGATATTAGAATTCGTTGAACCTAAATACTATTTTAGGACGAACTAAATAAACTGAAATCGTACACAAAACTTTCTTTCACAACTTATTGATTTATTTCTTTAGAACAAGACTTAGATACATCAATTATTTATAGGTATAAGTATGTAGATACAACATAACATCACGCCCTTATTTCCTGAACGGGATAGGCAGAGGTGATTAATACTCTCAGTTTTTATCAGTTATGTTATAGGACAGGAATAGGGGATGAGCTATATCCATACATAATAATACTATCTACATATGTATGTATATAATGATTTATATAGAAAAGGTAATGTTATATGAGTGTCATAGACAACATCGCTGTATTCATAAATCAGTTAAGGTATATAATATTCTTACTTACATACATAAATCAGATATGAAATGAAATCATTTACAATTTAAGTACAATGTATTACACTTAATTCATTGTTTACAACAATGTATCGTTATTTTTTTAGGTTTGTTAACTATATGTTTATATAACATTATTTAATTATACGATTTCGTTCATGTTTTATTTTTAGCTTTTGATCAAATCTTATTTATTTCGAAAATAAACCTAAAGTAAATAGAAATTGACGGTTATAGTCTTAACAGATGATAAATATGTAAATCTACCCAATTATAATAATCCTAATTTCGTGAAAAGTATATACATAATTAGTACGACACCATCATCGTCTTCATCATCAATCGTTTTTGTTTACCATTGTTAGAAAATTAGTCTCTCATTATGAAAAGGATTGACTATTTTTGACTTTAACTATATTGTTTTGTATTTTAGTACCTACAATTGTTTAATAACTTATAAATACTTTTTATTAACCTAATTTCAATGTAAGTATATTTACTATGACATTATGACTTCACGCCTGTAATTCCCCAAGAACTAGGCAGAGGTTTGTAGTACACTCCCACGGTTCACTAATTACGTTTATGTTCCACTATTGAATAGGGGCTCCGCCTGTAGCCATACATCAGACACAAATTCCGGACTCTGAGCAAATCTTAAGAATTTGAATTTAGAAAACCCAATAGTACTCGGCCTGCGAATCGAACCCGGAAACTCTCGATCAGTAGTCGCGTTCGCAACCACTAGATCAACGAGGTAGTCAGTTTTGGTGTTTGAATTCTAATATAAATATTTCTCGCTATAGCACCCTAACATAATCGAATAATAATCAGTTAGGTACATAATATTTACAGAATGCTATTTACTTATTGTATATGGTTATTCATATGATAATATTAATTATTTCAAATGTTTCAACAATAAGCCGTATTGTACAATCCTATAGAAACATGACTATTTATAAAATAAATATTGCATATAAAACATTCCCAAATTATTGAACTAAGCGAGTTCGTGATTTAGATATCTTTTAAATCTTATAGTCGGTATTATGTAACCATTTTTGGTACTAGATAATAAACGGATTGTATGCATATTTTCATATTTTAATTTAACTTTACGTCGTTAATGAAAGTTTGTAATGTTACATTTTTTTTAAATTTTAAATAAGCATTTTGAGCTTCAAAAAATTACCATCAACACATCTAACAACGAGTTCTTTTACCCGACTTTCTATTACAAGGCATATTTTTAGTTAATTACAAGAAGCTTCTGTCTATATTCTTACACTACATCTTGCAAAACGGGACATGGCTGAAGAGAAACAACACTAATTTGACAGTTTCCATACACTGAAAAAATATTACAATTTTATTCCTATATGTATAAAAATAACAGAACAGACCAACAGACAAATATTGACAATAAACAAAAATACTATTTATTTAAACTTTTCAATTTTTAGCGCAAAGGTACATTTTGCAAGTCCACATCACACATAATCCTAAAACACATTTATTTTACACTTCCGACGAAACAAAATCAAGTCGATTGCCTCAAGGAAGCTGGCATTTCAATCAATTGCTGTCAACACGCAAGGGGTGAATTTAATCAAGCCCCCGCTATAGTTGATAGAATTCGGGCTTTCCTCCCCTGGGATGGAATGAGCCTAATCCCGCAAAAAACCGCCCCAGTGTTTAACGGCATTAATTTAAACACTATTCTCACTTAATGCGTGTTCTCCCCAAGGAGAATTACGTATGAACTTAGTGATGGAACATGCCATGAGAATATTAAGAGTATTTAAATATACTTATTTTGTAATTATTTTATATAATGATTTCATTGGAATACCGATTATTTAGACGCCGACGCCGTTAGAAGTTTAGGGAAACCTGAATGCGAAAGAACATTAACAAATCGTTTGAATAAGCTACAGCTAACATTAGCTAACTTGTATAATATTTAGTTATTCGCTGTATAATATTAAACTTGTCTATTATATGTACACACATTTAACCAACATTACCTATATATAGACAGAACACCAGCTAAGTGTAGTAGCAATCTCTTTTCTTTATTGAAATCTAATTTGTAAATGCGTGATATTATTTAATAATATTTAAAAAAACCTACCACATAGATGTCACGCTATTCAAAACAGTAATTAATACAAAAATACTTGATTATTGTTCTATAAAAAAACTGAGTTTTAAATGTGCTTTATTTATCGCATGTGTTGTACTGTAAAACCTGTGTAAAAGAAGCAATAAAACAATCTATGTAAGTATGTATGTATATGTACTTCAGAATATTTACATATGGGCTTTATCAGCCGTCTGATCAGTATAGCACGAGGTCTGTCTACTTTGAAAATAGGTAGCCGGGTACGGAGATATTCCAAGATATTTACATATCATTTACTGGCCCACCGTGATATAATAATGACATATTTACTCTATAAGACGTTTAAAATATAACATTTCTAACTGTACTTTAAAATATTCTATACGTTATACCATAAAACAAATCTATTTGTTTAACTACCTTAAAACACATTAAACGCCGTTTCCAATTAGTGTCTGTCTACCGCAAGGCAAAGGATATTAACAAATAATGTGGGTAAAATGACAACACGTCTGTAGGACAAGGACAGCAACGCTTGTCGCCGTTTATTGCTTATTTTATAAACATTATTACAAGAGTTTAGTGTACTCGATTTAATATACCATTAATTGAGAAATTGATTAAATTACTACAACCATATTGGTTTGTGTAATTATTTCGTTAAATAATAGTTTTTGACATAAACAATGTCATAACATCACGCCTGTTGCCCATGAAGTGGTACTTAGAGGAGTGTAGTATTCTCCCACTGTTAATCAGTTACGTTAACGTCTCAATGTAATATTAATATAGGAGGTATTCCGATTTTTACGTCTATGCTTAGTACTAGTTGCTTGACCGTTTGTCACAACGCTTAGAAGTTTATCGCTAACAGTACAGTCTAATTATTTTAAAAGCATGTAAATTTAATTGGAAGCAATTACTAAAAATTATATTGACGTACATTCGTATTCCGGATGTGTGCTCGAAATCGCATTTCGCACCCCACCGTCACGCGGCGTGACTCCACCGAGAATCGAACCCGTGCAGGGCGCAATCACAGCGTGTTCCCACGATAGCAACACACACTCTCACGAGTCGCAGCGTTATTGTAAAGTGTTGAGAGGGTTCAGTACTAACTGTAGTATGAACCTAATTATTTTTTTAAAGCCTATAGTCCGTACTTATAAATCAACAAAAAACTGGTGTTTTGAAATATAATATGGTCACTTATGTATCTAGGCATATGTGTATATAGCTTTAGAAAATAACTCACAAAGAAATACCACGAAGTCATAATCGTTATAGGGCGTGGTCAGCCCTGTCCATGCGACTCCGGCTACGATGACATCTTTTTGTAACCACAAGGAAATGAACAAGACAAGCTGTTTCTGAGGAATCTTCTACCTATAAATCCGTTAAATGAAACGCAAGGGAATTTCTGATGTTCCTCTGAATATTTCTTGAAGTCAAATTCAACGAACGGTTTGAGAGCGATTTTCACGGTTATAATAGTTAAAGCGATCGTATTGCCGCTGGAGAACCCTATACAATTATACCTATGGTGAAATGTGTTAATGCACTACACTCTTCTGCCTACCTCTTCGGGGATCTTTCGGGGGATAGGCGTGATGTTACATTAGGTACATATATTATAACATTATTTATGGTACAAACTGCCGAATGACGAAAATTTTGCCTGTTTAGACATCAAACACATGTCGATAAATCTCGAAAAATTTACCATTATTGGCATTTCTATAGCTGGACATCAACGTCTCTAGTTTTCTTAAAGCTACTGCACGAAGCAAATGGATGCTGAGAAGGATATGCCAGAACTCGCCTTTGATTTGTCTCTTATTTTAATTTATAGTATGACAGCTCTGCAAGGTTAGCGGTATTTTTCACTTTGTGCTCTTTGTCTACCCCGTAAGGGTACTGGCATAAAAATAAGTACATATGTGTGTGTCTTTGGTTTATTACGAAGATAGACTTATTTCGATTAACTAGTCTATCTATGTAATAACAGCAGGTTTCAAAATCTACATGACGTCAATATTAATACATTCCTAAGATTATATGTTCCTGAAAAAATAAAAAAGAATGCTCATATTATTTGTCTAGAACAATCACCGCAAACTAATATAAAGTTAACACTGTTCTACAAAGTATATTCAGAGTTTGCATCTTAATCGGAACTCACGTAAATTATAAATACACAGAATGATTTCTTACCAGGAAAATTTATTATCTTAATAAATCATACTTCATATCTACTTAGCTAAGGCAGGTAAATGATGGCCTTTATAGTAAAATTCATGTGTACGAACTTGTAGTTACTCCTGTAACTACATATTATATATGTAGGTATGTAATATGATGGAGCAGGTCGTCCCCTTTCTTCACCATCATCATCGCGAACCCTTTTATCATTCCACTGTTGGATACAAGTCTTTTCTCAGAATGAGATGCGTTAAAGCTGTATTTGCCAAGCTGGCCCAGTGCAGGTTGACAGACTTCACACACTTCAGAGAAGGTTTTAGAGAAATCGAAAATGTGCTGGTTTAATTTTAAGGTTACCTCACCGTATTTTGTGTAAAATGTCTACATGAATAGATATTTGTTTTTCTTCTTTATTTATACCAAAACATATTATTCAAGAGGAAGTTAGAATTTATGAAATTTTAATGCCTTTTCTAGTTACAATGTCCCAAAAACGCTATAAACTGCGCTGAGAATGTGAATTAATAAGAAGTGTCTAATTACTTTTTGACTAATTAATGGCAATTTAGTTTTTAAAACGCCCTACCCTCAAAACTCTATAGTAAGAGACCCGCGTCGTAGTACATTTGATACCCACGTCGACATATTACGCATGCATCTATATTTTATATTTGAATATGTATACTTATACTGTATTTTACATAAATACAAAAGCACCCAGGACAGGCAGATACTTGTCAGAATATTTTCTAAATCGAACCCGAAACTTTACACTTTGTCCTTGTTAAAAATCTTTGACAGGACAACCCCATATTCATAAAGTAGGTACATACACTCATCAGTTACCACGGCATTGGTTTGATATGATTGACAATGAAATTATGCAATTTAAAAAAATGTGGAGAGGATTATATGTGAGTATTTGAGGTGTATATTCATGGATTAATTTTTATATATTTTAATAAAAATCTGTTGACCTAATAAAAAACACGGTATAACATTAAAGGTCCTAGTTTTTGTATTTTATATCTCGCGTGTATCTTTTATACTTTGTCGCAAATATGTTTTCAGACAGAAATATATATGGCAGATATTCGTTTTACAAAACAAAGATTAAACTGTAACATGTAATATGTAGAACAAAAATTATAAACTAAGGATATGAAGGTTCAGTTACCATTTTGGTTCAACATAACCAATGAACAAAAAACGAAACAGGGTGTATACATATTATTATTTGGCAAGGTGAAATAATAATAATAATAGCTAAACAGGGTATAGAATTACGATGTACTTGGGCTACATCTGCCGTCTTAACAAGCATACATCCTGCTGCTATTTGGCCCATTTGTTTCTTTCTTCTAAGCCGATATCCCAAACACCCGGATGGCGTAATAAAACTAACATCGGCTTGAACACAAACTGGAGTCGTCACGTAATTTGTACCTCAAACATTTGTGTGTTTGTTCTTGAGATTGACACCAGCCCGCCCCCCGGTCTCCATCCCTTTGTTTTTGTGTTGGAAGCTGTCAATATTTGGTCTCATTTGTCATTAAGTGGTTTTGAACACCGATTCGCCGTCGAAAAGTGGGTGGCGTGGGATTTGTTTAAACATTTGACGTACGGAACGTGTGAATTGTACATAAAAAGTTTAATAGCGGTAAGGCTCGCTCTGCACTTTGCACATATGTTAGAGACGTATGGATTGATATGCGAAAAGTATTTAAAAAATTCTGTTCTCTGCCTAATATTGTATATGGTAAATACTTTTATTTTGTTAACGTTGGCCGTCGGAAGCTTTTGGCTTCAATAGGTGAATGAGAAATACAACATATCTTAAAGTTTTCATGTTATTATTATTATATACTCACGCCAGGTCTCTTATGGGGTAAGCAGATACAAGTATTTTTTATTAATAGCGAACAACTTATTTCAGTAGGGTTGTCAATTTTCAGTTTTTTTTTACCGTTGTGTAGTATTAATCCAGAAACTCATGTACCGAATAAGAACAATCTTGTAACCCTATACCTATTCTATGTAAAACGATTATCGGGCAAAACTTCCTAGTTTTACTATTACAGCTACAAATTAACCACAGCTCAAGCTAAAGTGGTCATGTGATTGACTATGCCAATTATATTTTCGATACTTTCATGTAAATTGTGGACCATCATAAAATATTATTTCTACAGCTGTTACAAGTTCAATACTGTAAAGAAGTTTTTATTATTTAATATCATCATATTATAATACACAGTCTTCTGTGTAATTTCTTTATCCTTACATACCTTAAATATTCTTGTGCAATTACAAATCACCTTCCACTTAGGTAAATTGTTTTAAGCATTCGAATAAAACTGTCGAATTATTACACCTATACAAAATGTTCAGTAGGCCAAGTATTAGACGTAAGTATTAGGTTTAGTAAAGTTAAACTGTCTTACGCATCCGAAAAAATTGTCTGTACTCGACTGTAGGAGTCAGTAAGCTGAAAGTTTCAGACATTCGAAGAAAATTGTCGAATTATTACTACTATACGAGTACGTGTCAGTGAGCTAAAAGTGTCAGATATTCGAACAAAACTGACAAATTATTACACCTATAATAGTCAGTAACTAATAGTGTCAGATATTCGAACAAAACTGTCGAATAATTACGGCCGTACGAACAGCTTAGCGTACCTGTGGGGACGCGACGCGAGTACCGTTACGGCGTCTAACGATTCCGAGAAGGTCATGCGCAGTAAACTAAACTTGAAATACCATTTAGAATTTTTTGCAGCGCCCGCCGGCACTGGTCAGCTCAGCATTACCGACACAAGGCTAGCTGTGCTCGTTTCTCGGTAACACTGAGACGGGGTGGCGAATGGGTACTAGGCACCTCACGTCTCTAACAAAATTGAGAAACTTCTTGTCACAACACCTCTCCTTGGTTTTTTGTTCCGTTGTATTTTGAATTTTAATATTCGTTTTGGTTCTTGAAAATCAATGATACTTAAAATTTTGGTGTTTGGTGTCATTTAGAGTTAGGGGTTTGATTTAGGTAATTACTAAATGTAATCGATACTGAATTGATACGGGATATAGGTAAATCCAACGTTGATACACGAAGAAGGAAATTCTTGAAATGTGCCTGTTTTAATAATTAATTATCTGGTACTAATAATCATTGAAAGTTTTGACGTAATTCCTAGTCAGTTGTAACCGTTTGTATAATATAATAAACATGTCTGCTAATACGGCTAAATTGTTCAATTTATTTACGGATTGATTACGAAGGCATTAAACTGATAACACTGTAAGTACTGAAAAATACTAATAGTGTTATCAACATGTACATAATCATACTTGATAAGCTAAATAACACGTCTTTAGAAACAGGGATTCATCATTGGACCGAAAACTTAAAAGAATATGTTTAGGTATGCCTCACATAATATCTATCTTACGGCTCTATTATAATATATATATTTATATTTGTATATTATTTACAGTATTCTATAAACATACAGCACAGCAAACGAAGCGGTAGTCGTTTTTAAACAACAAAAAAAAGCGGGCAATAAAATGTTTCGGGAAAGTTTTATTGCGGTAAAGGGGTGGTATCTACGGGCGGAATTATAAAACAATTAGCTCGGCCGGAGGTTGTAAACACGACGGGTAAACGTTATCTGTGGGACTAACTGTCATAGATTATACGACATTCTTGTACGGAGGCGCAGCTCGAACTGTTTAACAGCACCGACAATAGAAACTCTGTGAAAACGTTTACTCGAACCAGTCTTACTTCAGAATAACTTAGCTTTAAAATAACTTAACATCACGTCTACAATTCCCCAAATGGGTAGGCAATGAAAAGTATTAAACCACCACGATATACCAATTATACGTTCCACCATGAAATAAAGGGTGAGCCTATAAAATACGATCAGTGGAAACGACAAAACCAATGATTACATTAACAAGATATCAACAAACTCAATCTTAATTATGTATTTTCTTAAGTGAAGAGAGTAGCAAACGAGTGTACAGTAGTCACAAGTCGCCTCTGTCGTACATATGTACGTACATATCTGGGAGCAATCTCGAATAGGACAGTATGAATACGGCTGGTGTTAGTCAGTCCAGGTAGTATTATGAGTAGGATAATTAGTTAACATTACCTATACGAGATAAAATAAAACGAATTCACATGGACAACCAAGACAAATTTATTTATAAAGTCATGAAGGCTTGAATGTAAATAGATATATACCTACATTCAAATGTACAGCAAATTGCTTTTTATGTTTTTTCATCGTCAGTAAGTTAAACGGTTTACAGCTATTGGTAAGCCTGTTTAATAATTAAACCGCGAATTTCTATACTGACATCTGGATATACTTCGCTAACGTTCCGTTAGCTTATTTTTAACATCTGTTGGAGATTAGAATTAGCTAATCTTATTATAAACTCATTTTACTTGGAAATAATGAAGCTTTGGTACGTCAGGAGGGAAACTGGATATTTGAGATTTAAACTGTAAGCGTTGTCATAAAACATCTGTAAATGATTTAAAATGCAACAGACGTTCTTCATGTACAGACCTAATTTAACAGAAGAAGAGAAATGAAAAAAAAACTGAAAAGAAGGAAGAATATTAATTAGTACTCATTAGTTTTTTCACCTGTGGAAAAAATACAAGTATATACCTCTGTATAGAATACGCTAATGATTTTAAGGCCCTTTCATTTAATTTCAGTCAGATAACATCTATTTTTTATTCAACGATATCGCGAAATTTAAATGCTGAAGTTAAATTTACAAAAGTTTATATGTCCAATTACAAAGATTACTAAGTTGATGACTACTATTAAAACAATTATTACGAAAAGAATTCCGAAACGAAGCTTTCATGTTATCGTTTTTGATGTCCAGTATCAGCCAAGTTTTGAGTCAAAACAGGCTAACTTTCTAAATATTTCTATTCTACTGATAAGCGTTCTGCGTAACTAATCTTATCTGCAACAATCACAGATGTCCGCTAATGTTTGAATATTTGAAACAATAACTTAAGTATGACCTGTTGAAATTCGTGGAACAATGTGTCGTAAAAGATCAAGCGGTGAACAACAATTAAATTAGATGATTCTAAGCATTCCAACAGTTAGAATTCCTCTTTTACTGTAGAACATTTTAGCGTCATCATCATTATGCATGGGCCAGCGTGTCAGACTATTCCCTTAACCCTTCTCATTCTAAGAAGATATGCTTTAACTAACGAGTATTAAGACACAAACGTAACAAAGATATATTTGAATGAATGTACATCCATACTTATATCAGCGCTTTTATACTTCCACCGGTGGACACGAATCTTGTCTAGAAATGATATGCAGAGTTGGGACCAAGTCATTATAAATATAATTATTATTGTTATTAAACTATATTAAGACTTACGCAGAACTTGTATCAAGTAAACTAACAAGTGTTAAAACTATATAAGGAAATTTCTATATACTTGTATGGGCTAAAATAGTATTTTTTTAAATGGAAATCGAATCCATGATTTACTCAACGGTTATTGGCACAACTATTAATATCATGGCCATTAGTGACTAGATCAATGATTTAGAAAAACTGTTATAACACATGAAATTTCGACATACTAGGTTACTAACAGTTCCATTCAAAAACATTTCGAAGACCATACCTTATGGATAAATAATCTACCCGCAGTTTGAAGAATAATAGTACTTCGTAGTATGTAGCTTTGTACTAGAATGTATCTATATTGCATTTTTAATAACTCAATGGATAAATGATTGATTTTTTATAGTGATCAAAATAAATAAAAAACTTAAAATTTAATTCTCCAAACATCATGCAAAATTCGTTTTTTAATTTTATTTGTTTGCCTAGCCGAGTATCACGTGCAACTATTATGTATTTTTTTTTGGTTTATTACAACAGGACATTTAACGATTCAATACAGTCCAATGACTTGCATTGTGCTTTAATATTCGGGAACCGGATCAAGTTATTATCATTATATCGTCACGCCAAGCTCCATACGGAGTAGCCTGGGGACACCGAATCCCAAATTCATCTGTATCATTCTGTATCTACCTCTCTGTGCCTTAATATACCTAACGTGCTTCATCAACAATCATCATTCTCTTGATACATGCAGACGGTTTTGAAGACTTATGACACCCCCATCAGAAATTACTGCATAAAGTTAGTACATTTTACAACAATTATCAAGAAAGAAGAAGAAAAATAGGGTAACTTCTACGATTTCTGTTAACTTTGCTTATACCTGCTTAATACCTACGTCTTTTTTATTTTTATGTAGACTAAAGACGTATTTCACCAGACTGCTGCATTGTAAATTGGTACATACAACTTAAAGCTACTCCTTTTAATACACTTTTAACCGTCTACGAGATTTTTCAAAAGCTTTAGTAAAGTTCTAATCACATTTCATTTATTGTTCATTTGTATTATTTTACTTATGTTTTAATAATAGACCAAAAGACTGAAACCATAAACGGCAAATTATTACTAACCGTTTATGCTTCCAACATAAAAAAATATTGGATAAAATTTAAGGTATTTTAAGAAACTGATAAAAACCCAACTGTGATTCATTGGTACGCAATACTTGGTATTTAATAGAGGAGCAAAAAGGTTAAACCGAATATTTACATTTTATATCTTGCTCCTTGTCCACTGCTGTTCCCAACAATGCAGGGATACTGAGTTGCGGTCGAAACGGCAATGGACAGCTAATAAATAAAGTAATCACTTGTTGACTTGTCCAAATGGGGGTTCCTAATTCAATTATGAAAAACATGCATATAAATACCCCAGACTATTATATACAGAGTATTAGGAAATAGTATAGGAATTTCAAGTTAGAAAAACCTGATACTACCAATACGGGAATCGAACCCAAGACCCGGAGTCGCGCTAGCAACCAGGCAAATCGACCAACGAGGCAGGCTGCTAGCATATTTATTATACCAAAATCCACAACGAGGACTCATAATGCTGATATTGCGTGTTGAAGCCAGAACGGAACGGAACGCTAAAAGGCTTAAAGCGATCGTCCGATAACGTTATCAGAGCTCGTAATGAGTCATTAGCTTCCAAATTGCAATGACTTGGTCGGTACAGTTTTAATCGGATTTATTCGTTATCTGCTTTCGAAAACTAATTTTAAAATTCCAGAGTCATTGCTATGTGATCGGTTTTGTTTTAGCCACTTTATTTGTGCAATAAACGTAATATCCTCAAAACAGCAGGAGTACAGTCCCACGTGTCACAAGTTACTTTTACGTCCACACTTGAAGGAATGGTGTACGTTTTTGGTATAATAATAATAAATATATCATACACGTACGTATGTACCTACATTTGATCCCAAACTAGGCAGAGTCTATCCTATGGTGAGTTTAGTAAACGGAGTATAGAACACGATGGCCTTTATTAAAAAATACCTACGTCCAATATTATAATACTAGTAGAACCTGATAATGAGGGAGAATCAATATCTAAATTTCTGTACACACCTATTTACAAACATAATTTTACATCCAGACATTACTTCATATACAAACGATCCTTATTAGTAGTTGTGTTCCAATCTGAAGGCTGTGCTTGCAGGTGTATACTAAAGCCGTCCGTTTTAGCCCCAAGGTGTAGTAGCAGGTTCGTGATGACCTTGGAACAGAACAGATACTAAACGACGCTAATGGCAACACACTAACAAACACTAACTATAATTCCTTCCTACAGTTTAGTCATAACACAAACAAATTTTATGAAAAAATACTAACTATACCCGTCACTGTTCTATGGTTTTAATTCACTCCAGTTGCTCATATACGAGTACATATATAGACTGCGGTGGTGCGGCTATTTACCAATGTTTCTTGTTAATTTGCTATTTTATTTAAATAAAATTACCATAAATACTAAATATATGTTGCCAGATTCCATATAGATGTCATTCTCAGATATATTGAGTGCTTTTTGATTTTTCTAGATTATTTTCACTAGACTATCATTGCTTTATAGTGCAGAAGTATAGTATGGAAGAAGCATAACTGCATAGAGACCATAATTATTGCATATATCTGACGATTCGTCAAACATTTGTACCCCTAGACGCCCTCCTATACCTATGAGTGATTTGTTGTTACCCCTAAGGACAGATTCGGGAGGACGTGTGGGGATGACAACGCACCGTGTATATATTCTTGTTTACAAGATCTTCGCTTGCGCCCCTAAACCTTCAAGTCCCTAAGGGCCCACCCGTTCCCGCTAAAACTTAAGAGACATGCTTCCACCCCCGATCAGAAGCTTGCTTTACTAGATCTGTGTTTACTTGATCTGTGTATGTTACCGAAGGACTGTTTTTATCTCTAATTGCAGTATAAATAAAAAGTGCTTTAAAGCTTTTATTCCTCGTATTAAGTAACATTACAAGATGCTAGATTCAATGTAGCTAAAGCCAATTAGAAACAATCTTTATCTAAGTGACCCTGGCTACTATCAAACATATATAGATTACCTAATGCATACACAGCTACTATGCAGCATGAGTATGAGAAGCTTGCTTGACATGTTTCCGCAGTCAAACCAGGATACATGATTCTTCCACTGTCACTCCTCTTCGGAAACACTTAATGTATCTTATAGCTATATTTAAACAAGAGTTAAGTCAATTTAATTTTTGATACAAACACAATAAAAACAAATTAACTTAACAATTCAATGCGTGCTAATATAAAATAATGTTTATACTTTACAGAAGATATTTCAGGAATCGGACCAGAAACAAGATGTCGGTGACGTGGTTACGTAGAAAAACGGCGGTCTTCAATCACCCACAAATGGGCCGAACAAAAAACAAAAGGGCCGAAGGGTTTCTCATAAATAGCGCGATAGAGTCATTATCCAGGGGCGGGCTCGCACCACTGCATGATTAAAAACAAATAATCTCGACACAGATTACCTTATCTGCCCCGATCTCGACTCTAATATATTTTTATAATAGTTTGTTTGAGTTTCTATTTTCTCCACAAATTTAGCATGTTTTCATACACTACTTACTAGTTAACTGTTAATCATTTAAAGGGGTTTAATTGAACAGCTGTAAAGTTACCGTAATTGTTTCTGTAATGAGCTATCCATAATAACCTTCAGACATGAATGATAAACAAATGTATTGTTAGCTGTTTACCATACAAACAATATTAACCTTACAAAATGTGGTTATTATATTTTATCTAACTCTTAATGTATGACCCTTTATAAGCTTCATAAAAACCTAATCAGCTGTCTTTTCCCACGACTTGGGTTCCCGTTTTATCTAAGCACAACAGGACATTTAACAAACGGACGTTGCCGAAAAAGTCTGTAACAGTGACTTTTTGAATAGGTATATTACCTCATACTAAATAGTACCTATAGCACTTTAGGAAAACGTTTTAGGGTAAGTATTACACACAAACATATCTCCACGCCAGGCCCATTACAGTAGGAAGAGAGCATAAGTATTATTTTCATTGTTTCATTTATTTTACATACATTATCGTGTAAACATACACAATTACATTTAAATTAATATATTGCGAAAGTGAGAAATAAATGACTATATAATGGAATTATTTGAAAAATATATTAATGTAATAGATTTATTTTCATAATGTCGCTTAAGAAAATGTTAACAAAATTAAAACAAGAACGCAATAGTTATCTGAAGATGTATTGAAGTGTTTGTTCAATCAGTGTGTGAGGACACTCGAGCCGGAAGACGCGCCGGCGCCATGTTGCTGCGCGGTCGATGAGTTGGTGTATGTTTTTAATAATTCCCGCTTTTAATACCTACCGTTTTAGAAAATTTGGTATTATATCACTATTATTACTGTTATGGGAAAATGTGACCTTTTTTCAGTATGGTTTGTGGAATAAACAGTAAACATAGTTAGAATTAAACAAAATCAAGGGCAACAAAATAAATTCTATCTTATTTTTTATCGAATAAAATAAAACGTCGTTATATATAAATAAAAATATATGTATAATTCTAAACGGCCAGACATTGGTAAGACATAAATGCTTGCCTAAATTGTCGTCTGTCGACTGCCTGACCTACTTAGATTCATTGGGTAAGAGTAACATTCCGGAAAATCTTAACAATATTTTAATAGTACGGAGGGGAGCGATAGAAGAAATGTAGTGTGCAAACTGCAGGAACTGAACATGAAGTATTTACTCGGTTTGATAACGAAATCATTGTTTTAATTATATAGATATCCGTCTAATAAATTAACTTAACGCAACGTAACGTTACGCCTGTAATCCCCGAAGGGGTAGGCAGAGGAGTGTAGTAGGTACACTCCCACGTTTCATCAGTTACGTTTAAGTCCCATGGAATAGGTGGTGAGCCTATTGCCATACACCGGACACTATTCCAGGCTCCGACTCACTACTAAAAAATTTAATAGTACCTACCCGACCCGGGATTTGAACCCAGAACCTCCCCCCGATCGGCAGTCGCGATTGCAACCACTCAACCAACGAGGTAGTAACTTATTGTGTAATGTATTTATATATAAAACATC
>DWDT01001502.1:0-15728 GCA_018245595.1 Microceris scylla | reverse complement strand
AAACGATAACAATGTATATGTGGCCGGAAAAAGGTTGTAAACAAAATTAAATAGGAATTGGGTTATATTTACTGAAAAAAAAAACAAACAAACAACAAATGTCTATATGAAGATTGACTAGCGGTTAGTGAGAAAGAGATATAAATAATATGTGTATATACAAATACATATTTATGAAACAATCATGGATTTTTTGATTTTTGATTTAAATGTCGGCAAGCTATTACTAAACAGATCGATAGACTTATCCTTGTTGCACAACTCGTTGTACTGTCTACAGGTTCTTGGTATTAGGGAGTTGCGTCCAAGATTTGTCCTATAGGGTTTATGCGTAAGCAGTGGGATGGGGTACCGTGGCAAGCGTGATGGTACATTAAAAAACACTTGACTCAATAATTCCGTGTTGTTGATGGCTCCATTTAGTAACTTATGTAAATGGATCAGATCCTGTAACATACGTCTTTCAGTCAAGGTATTAAGGTTGAATTTCTTTAACCGTTCCTCATAAGGCAATTTTTTGTGAGATCCTTGTGAGTAAAACTTTGTGAACCTCTTCTGGATACTCTCCAGGCGATCCTTATGTACCTGGTAAACAGGGTTCCACACAACTGTGCCATACTCGAGTTTACTTCTGACCAGACTTGTGTATAGAAGTGTTTTAGTCTGGAGTGTTTTAAATTGTTTTGCGTTTCTGAAAATGAAGCCAAGCATTTGACGCGCTAGTCTACAAATATGTTCGACGTGATGATTAAATCGTAGTTTTGAGTCGATTATGATACCCAAGTCACAAATTGATTCTTGTTGACCACCGAGGTCGTCAAAAATATTTAAAAATGTGTCTAAATAAGAATATAGGTACTTATATGTATATATGTGTATATGTTTATAAGTTGTCAGGCTAGCACAACACAGCCTGTGCCTAATTTGGAATTATGTATCCATACGTACGGATAGCACAAGGTACATATTACAATAACTACTAAAGGAAACTTTTCCCGATATTCCCAAAACGTGTGGTCACCATATTTTCCATCGGAGCGAGCGAAGAAGTAATCGGATTTCCCGAATAGTGACAAGTAAATATGGGACATGATGGAGATATGTGCGCTTGTTGTACCACCCACCAGTAGAGTTACAAAATAGTATTTTTGTATGGTAACACAATATCTAAGTGGCGAGTAACGCCGTCTATGTAACATTATGCCTATAGTCCCCGAGGAGGTAGGCAGAGGAGTCTAGTATACTCTCACGTTTACGTCCCACAATGGAATAGGTAGTGAGCTTTGTTATTCACCGCCATAGATCCAGACTCACACAAATAATTATCTTAATAATAATATTATAATTAACACAAGTAATAATAATAAGAAAAGACAAAAACGGAATAAACAAATTTAAAAACACTATTTCATTGTACAGAATGTGGTCCCATTAAGAGTTTGTGGAGTTCGCTAAGCGTTGTATAGTCTTGAATTAATGTTTCTGTTTACGCCAAGCTTAGGCTTCCATAGATCTAGCTCAGTGGCGTGCTATTGGAGAGGTCTATGTACAGCAGTAGACGGGAGTAGGCTGATAGTAATAATAATGAAGAGGGCAGGTGGGACTGTATCTATGGAATAGCAAACTATAAATGAGTAATATTTTTCTCGTAAAACGTAAGATTTTGGTGACTCCTGACGTGTTCCTACATTGATTCCTCTCTTTATACACGTACCTAAATCGTTTGAAATCTCAATATATATCTTTTCGTATGGCTCTGTTGGATGAATTTTCTTTCTTATTTTCATTTCTAAATGGTATATGTATCGCTGCTCGCTTGTGGTGTTATTCCATAGACATGTAAGTCTCTATGGCTGAATGTTTTGTAAGTGTACTCGTATTACTTAAGAAGTATTATCATACCATCATATCACGCTGAAGTGTAGAGAAAGGGTTGGAGCGAGCAAAATAATAGGGTTACATTCTTCTGGTTCTTTTGTCGGAGGGTGTGAGGGTGTGTTAATATTATTATCATACTTATTTTATAGTTTTTTTTATTTATTTCATTAAACACCGACATAATTGGCTCTACTGTAGACAACATATTATAGAATTTCGAATTGTATCCTCCAATGTCTAGCATACTTACTCCGTTCTGCGACAAGTTAATAAAATTTGTCTATAAATAGCATCACGCTTATATTTCTCCGAAGGGGCGGCAGAAGTCTAGTACACTAACTTGTCATCACTTATTTTATAGCCCCTTTGAAATAGTGAGTGAGCCTATTGCCGTACACCTGGCACAAACTGTTTTCTCCATCAGATGTGTTTAGACGAATAAATTAGAGATATTGTGACTGATTTAATGGTCCGAAAGGTTTGCTGAGCTGGCAGTAGTGGATTCGATTACTATTTAATACAATTGATATTTATATACTGACCACGAGTACTTACTTCTTCATTATGTAGGTGCAAAATAATCTACACTAGTGGTCCAATAGCGATCCAAATTCAATCGTAAATCATATAAAAATCAGTTTGAGCGTTGTCCAGGTTCTAATATCAAAGAATACGCTTATATAAATCTTTCGTCTGTGCTACTTATTGACAACAATTATTATTAACGTCTCATGTGTGATATTGACAATGGGAAAGTATATAATAACTGGTTTACTTAATTTATTTAAGGTATTTGTAATACATATTATACATACATTTTAGCATTCTGCACTCCTACTCTAAAAACCTATAAACTATAAGTGTGCCAAATTTCATACTCCTCCGTCCGCGCAATTTTCTTAAAAAGATTTTTCTTTACGTATTAATATATAGATAAGAATGAATACATAATATAATATGTAGTTTATCAGTGGTCTGGTTGTCATAGCGGGCTCTATCAAGTCTGGGATCAGATGGGAATGTGTGAGGTGTCCTAAAATATTAATATTTTATATCAGAACTCAGTGACCGGAGAGGAAAGTAACTTACATATGTGTAATACATATTTGAGTAAGATGTCGGTACCTGTCTGGACACTATACATTTACTTGAGTTTTGTATCACCTAAGGCTTTATAAATAGAAGGGTAAAGGTTATAGTACTGGTTCTTTAGGATTTTTTCATTTATTGAAATTTCTTCTTTTCTTTCTTTCTTCTTTTCTTTTTTAAATATCGTCGGTTAGGTTTTAAGGTAGTTGGTGAAATGTGGGAGTGTACTACTTTCCCCTGCCTGCCTTTTCGTGGTTTACAGGCGTGATATTACGACCCCCGATTTAACTGTCTTGTATTCAAAACACTGAACCAACGGGCCACTCGTACAATACAAGTTGTTTTAAAAAATATATCAAATTTTTTTTAAAAAATGAATCATTATCATGTAATAATGATAATGATTCATATATATAATTATAGCCATGACAGGTGCCTTACGGGGTAAGCAGGGCTTCATGAAATTCTTACATGTCAGTGAGCAGCTAGTCACAACGAAAGGGTACAGAAATGTTATTATTACATCATATCATAACGTCAAGACCTTTTTGCGGTGGGCAGAGAACACCGAGCGTCAAATAACTATCCTCACATTATAGAGTTATTTAGTCTGAACTAACATATTTCCTCAACAGAAACCTCAATCCTGAGGGATACCGAAGTCGGCCTTACAGGACATAAAGTCCTGTCTCTAACCACAGGCCAATCCGAGAAGGGTGGCGTTTCCTTACAGGATATAATACTGCTTACAATATTTAGGGTTGTCACAGTAATGACAAAAAAATGCACGTAACATCATGCCTGTATAATCCATGAAATGGTAGGCAGTGAAGAGTTGTATACCTCCACGTTTTGCCGGTTACATTTACGTCCCTCTATAGAAATAACAACTGCAGGGAATATTGTACGTCGAATTATTTTGTTTATGATTTGGCTTTTTTCAAGAAAAATATTCTTTGTTTTTGGGTAAATACTAATTGCTAATCAAAATAATACAATATAACAAGATAATGAAAACAGCCCCATTGAGTAGAATCAACGAACAATGTAACTGAATGGCTGACTGACTTCCCGGTTCAATAGTCCGTGACATTGATAAGGCTGAAATGGGTTCGATTCCGAACAAACGTTTGTTAGATAAACATAATTCTTGGCATTAAAAATATACATTTTAATTTATATTTAAAACTATCTGTGTAAATATAAATTTAAACTAATTTATAAAAATATTTGTGTAAATTTAAACGTAAACTTATATTTAGACCAAGTGTAACCATTTAATAAGAGAGTAAATTAAAAGGTTTTAATTGAACGCAGTCTCAGATATCTTGCAAGTTCTAATGAAAGGCCTCCGACGCAAGAAGAGGGCGATAATTATACAGTAAACAGATGCCGCAGCCCTGGCGTCTGATTATCGGGTAGCGCTGTGTATAGGGACCTTTATAAATATCGATACTTTCCTACTAACATAACACCACGCCTGTACTTCATTCTAGAGGCAGGTAGAAGCGTGTAACCGGAGGTTATGTTGCATGTCTCATGGAATAGGTAGGTAGCCTATTGCCATACACCGGACACAAACTGCGAACTACTACTGGAAATTTTGAGTAGAAAGAAATTCCAAGTTAGAAAAATGCAATAGTACCCGACCCGGGATTCGAATAACGGACTTTTCAATCAGCTATCGCTTGCACCCGCTCAACCGAACGAGGAACGTCATGTAATAATAATAATAATAATTTTTAAAGTAACAAATTGACATGCCACACTATTGTCTATTATTATCGACTCTTTTACTATCCCATTGTCGGACACGGGCTTCACGATGACAAGAGCTAAGACTATCGTCTGCAATATCTGCAGACTATGTCCAGCAATGTTACTATAAAAGGGTCGATACAAAATTAAATTATTTACTTATATAAATGAGTGAAGAGATTGATGAATGTGTAAGAAGTGCGGCAGGTCTGCTAAACACAGAAATATTTGGCACTCCGTGTTCTCTGCCTACCCCGTAAGATACATGCATTGTAGATATGTATGTAATTACTTGTATTATTGTTTTAATGTTTATCGATATACGAAGCCCATCCCTATTTCACGTCCTGACATAGGGACATACGTCTTGTCACTAAATAAAGTTCTACGTAATAATAGAAAGCATTGTGTCTTGTTAATGGGGTTTAAGGGAGGAAGGGTGAGACGGGTTAAGGGTTGAAAGTATCGTTTCAATATATACACAACTGATTTATTACATCAACCTATTATTAACTTGTAACTGCATATAAATTAGTAATATAAAATGACGTCAGGTCCCTTACAGGGTGAATAGAGAGCATGGCCATGTACATATTTTTACGTATTTCACATACTCTTCTAAAGCTTTACTAAAGCAATATGAATAGATACTTGCTGGGCAAGCATGCTGCATCATAGACCACACTTTTGCTTCCCACTCGGCAAGGCTGTGGCCAAGTGCTGGGATATACTGAATAAAAAAAATTAAAATACTGCCATAGGAAATAAGCTAAAAAATTTAGAAATTCCAGTAGTGACTCGGAGTCTGGAATTGGGCCTAATATATGGCGATAGGCTCTCCACCTACTCCATGGGACTTAAACTGACTAAGCGTGGGCGTGTCCTACATTCCTCTGCCTACCTCGTCGGGCATTACAGGGGTGATGTTACGTTTTAAACATAAAATAGCTTATACTTAAAGGTACTGTACATATGTTTTAAGAGTAAACGCAAACGAAATAATGTTGTTTAAGGAAAATAAAGCTTTATTATTATTATAAGAAATAACTTAAGCATCCGGAGAACACCAGTAAGTTGGGGTTTTTGCGTTATTGTTTGGGAAGCGTGTGAAGTCTGCCAACAGATATTTGGCTAGCGTTGGTATCTGACCCTTCTCACTGTCCAGAGACCCGTGTCCGAGAGCTGGCGTGATGAAGGAAGATAGGCTGATCGTGAGTTATTTTTGCACGGTGTTAAAAAGTCGTTTCCTATTTTTTTACCATCAAGTCGGGTATCTTTTGTTCTAGGTAGAGAGGTGCGAGTCCAAAATATGCATGTCTATCTAGATTGGATTATTAGCGTTTGATATTTTTACAGGCTTTCAAGGAACTTTTAAATACTTGAAACACATTTGAATTAATCTCTAGGTTTCCACCAGTTATAGAGAGATTAGTGGCATTCCGGCGTTGGTTACCATAATCAAGTTACTTCCTATATTGGATAATAGATAATAATTAAAAAATGAATACGTGGGAGTGTACTACACTACTCTGCCTACCTCTGCGGGGATTACAGGCGTGAAGTTACGTTATAATAATTTAAGGTAAAAATACTATTACTTTGTGACTAGAAACTTCTAATAAATATTTTTACATAATTGCTTATTTAACAGTTAATTTGCTATTTACAAGCACATCAACACTAGCAGCGCGGCACGGCGCGGCGGTGGAAACTACTTAGCATAATTAAAATATTTGGAGTTTCACGAAGTCACCCGAACACAGTACTTAATTAAGTGTAATTACAAAGCAATCGATCTAATTATATTATGTCAAATGTCGAAATGACCTGGAAAATGTAATTGGTGAAAACATAACAGGTAATAATAATAATAACAGTCTTTATTCACGGGACACGGTTTACACGGAGGTATCAATAATATTCGTTACATATACAGTATATAATTTGCTCGTCGGTAGTGGCACGTGTCCGGTCGATTGTTAATGTTATGTACACTGTGAAGGTTTAATCTTAATTCTCATTCATGATAATACTTATCATTTTATCACAACAATGTCAATATTCATCATTATGTCATCATTTCAAATAATTATTGTGCTATATTATCGTATGTCAATAAATATAGCAAGTCTGTTTCTAGCAGTATTGTGATTTGACCCTTAAATGTCACGTGAGTGTTTATACACATGATTATACATATATGTACCGGTTTAACTTAATTATGTTATTCGCGATAGCTCGACTAGTATTGGACCTGTCCAAGGCCCTTGTTCATGAGCTATCGTCGATCACAGCGAGGTCGCGGAGACTGAATGAGACAGTATTGAAATTGTTGTAAATCTGTTTCCAGCATTTTACATATTATACAACTTTAATTGCACTACGCACATATGTACATACGTTTTAGAATTTCTTTTTTCATATATTTATGTTTCTGGATTTAATTAATTGTAAATCATCAAGGGCTTATACGATTCATAGCATCGAATATTTGATATTGTATTGCATAGAAAGCAAAACATACGGTACATGTTATCCCACTGCATACACGATTGTTATAATTTTGGCAACTTATCTTACAGGTATGTTAGGTCACCTTCTTTGGAGCCTTGGGCAAGGCCTGTATCCAGCATTGGAACGGTAGAGAGTCATGTGATGATGAGGGTGATAAGAATGATAAATACCTCGTTAAATCTCCGTATGAGCGTTCGGACAGTTGCAGGCGGTCGCGACGTTTGGGCGGGCGGTGCCCTCCGGATCATATGACGCTCGTTCGCTGCCCCCAACGCACCTTCTCCGCCCAAGTCCAGCGTCACTTGACGCAGGTAGTCTATTGGTGATACCTGAAGACAAAGACGGTAATTCAACCATATGATAAAAATACCATCACAAAAAGAAAGAAAAAGAAGAAAAAAGTTATTTTATTTCAAATAGAGAAATAAATGTTTATACCAAAGATGATAACAATCGGTTTTGTTCATTCAGGAAACCTGCAAAGCCTTTATAAAGCCTTTGCTACGAGATATCAAGTCTTTATATCTACGTTAACGAAACGTGTAATTAGCTTACAATTGTTAACATTGGGTATGAATATTGTTTGATGCAGGTGTCGGAAGCGGCCAAGACTCGTCTATCTTGACTAAATAAGTCAGATACCTACTGGCTGATGGGTCAGTCAAATAAAATCAAATAAATCAGTCACATACGTAAGTCAGTCAAATTCAAATAAGTCAGTCACTGCATTTATTTAAATATTAATTAAAACGGTAAAAATACGACTTACTTTAATTAATAACATAACTTAATATTAAAATTAAAATAACATGATAACACAAAATCATCAAATTATAAGGCATATAGTTACAGATGTAGTTATTTCAAACATTCAGATAAAATCTTTTTCCACTCAACCGCGAACAGATAATAGGTACCTAATAATAATAAAAGAAATATTAAATTATAAAAAAAGAACAAACATACCATAAACAAAACTAAAAAATATAAAACAAATTAACACTAACAAAACCAAAAAAAGTCAGTGGCGGACAGACAATGTGAATGTTTCAACTGTTTACTGTTTTGTATTCTATTTCTTGTTTTTGTTTAGTTACCAAAATTGTTTTAGTAGTTTTGTTTAGTTACCCGAGTAAAATGCTCATTCATACGTTTATTCAGTTATTCGTTCATTCATTTAATATTACTATGTTTTTATACATATATACACATTGTTTAAAAACAAGGTCTATAAAAATGTTGACAGCAATATTTTCATTTGCGAATATAATGGCCGCCGTCGCCGCCGGCGAGTTTTGGTTATTTTTTTTAAAAGCTCAAAGAGGCGTGTACGAGGGGTCAATTAATTAAAGCCAGCTTTTAAGCTCATGTTTATTTATATATGTATAAATATTAGGATCCATTTGACACAAAGGATATTTTGCATATCTATGCGAAACGCAAAATTTGTAGATTTGTAATATTTACTAAGACGTACATAATTATATATAGTCTGTCTGCCTGCAATTTGCCAGATTTGCAAGCTATGATATTAAACTTTATTCTTCTCTTTCTGAGATTAAACCAGTGTCGTACAATGAAACGATAAAAGGTTAACAATTATTA
This sequence comes from Microceris scylla, assembly GCA_018245595.1. Lineage (NCBI taxonomy): Eukaryota > Metazoa > Arthropoda > Insecta > Lepidoptera > Hesperiidae > Microceris > Microceris scylla. Next base: position 6,884 of record DWDT01001502.1, on the reverse strand, counting down.
TATATATCATCACCCTACCTCTTTTATGACGCAGGCAAATATATGATAATCGTCATTATCATCAAAGTCATTTCAAAAAAGATAAACGCTACCTTAAAAAGACACAAGGTGAAAACAGAGTCTGTTTCATACTGTTTTTGTCCATACGCATCCCAACTCACCCCCACAATTAGCGGGCCGCTGGAAGAAAACAGGAAAACTTTTTAATTTGCCTAATTCGCCTGTAACCGTGCATCCCTCGCGTTAAATGCTCGTTAGGGAGAGCCTCCCCGTTCCTTTATCTTCGGGTTTTGAGAATACGAACAAATTGTAGTAATATTGTTGTTATATTGTCACGCCAGGTTTTTTTATAGGGTAGGTAGGGAGTATCGAGTATCTAATTTTATATACCTGATGCGTTTCTTCTACATTTGTCCCTCTCTTAATGCTTCCTATGATAATTTAATATTAATGTAGTTACTATCTCGTGGGTTGAGTGTTTACAAGTGTAATGGCTAAACGAGAGGTCAGCTACTATTGGGTTTTCTAACCTGACATTCCTAGTAGTAGCTCATACTCGTAGTGTTGATCTGTCTCAAACGGTCCCATTCTAATAAATTAGGTATTTTATTAGCGCACACAACTTCGTCCAAGGCTAAACACATACTGATCTGTTTTCCCAAACGCATCAAAACAGGTATAATAAAAAATGGGCAATGAAAGTCCTTAAGACACTTGTTTCTCAGTTCATTTGTTAATGACAACAAAGCATTTACTCTAATCAGTCCAGCAGCAGCTCTGCGAGCAGATTGTCACTCTCGCTCTTCACTGATTAGCGAAAGGATTACGGGATTCGGTTAATTAGAGTTACTCCTTGCGTCTTTTCCGGGAATGCCAATTAGTTGGCCACTTAATTCTGGACGCGATGACGGTTTAAGAAGCGTTCGGGAAGTACTTTTGGACGTTTGACGAGCAATTTGATGTTTATTATTATTAGGCGTGTATCCAGCAGCGGAAATCTAGAGGTTGACGATGATGATGATGATATACTTTTGAATGTTAGTTATAATAAATTATGATTGTTATCATTATTATATCATCGCGCCAAGTCCCTTGTAGAGTAGGCAGAGAGGAACGAGTGGATCTTTCGGTACTTACAGACTTGACAAAACACACCTGCGCCTGTTTTGGAGATTCGCATGCTCAACATGGAGATTATGGACAAAAATTTCTAAGGGTAGACCTACGCTCGGTATTGTATTTAGACATGCTGATAATGATGATGAGAATGAATGACAATGATGATGAGACGGAATGATAATGATGATGAGAAGGAATGATAATGATGATGAGAAGGAACGATAATGATGATGAGAAGGAATTATAATGATGATGAGAAGGAATGATAATGATGATGAGAAGGAATGATAATGATGATGAGAAGGAATGATAACGAGGATTATGATTTATTAGAGCCAATTAATTCTTTGGTTTGATATACATTTTAAATATATAAACAGACTAACAAGTATGTATAAAATGGGATATATTTAAACAAACTCTAAAGCGTATCAGTCTCCCAAGCCGCACTTGGCCAGCGTGACAGACTCTGGCCTTACTATCCACACTGACAAGAGACCCTTATTCCAAGAATGGAATGATAGGAGGGTTGGAAAAACAATATTGAGATAAATCTACTCGTGGGTAGAATGAGACAGAGAAAGAAAGAGAGAGAGAATAGACTATGCAAGACAATATTAAGCTTCAATATTACTTAGTATGCAAGCTTTAACGAGACCAGGTCGTGTATTGATCAGTGATGTGAAACAGCACTATCGATGGGCTAAATTGCCTATAAATGACAGAGAAGGAATTATTACGGTTTCGTGTGGTGTGAGCAGGATGGCAGATTGATTAATGTTCTCCTAGTGGGGTGGATGTCCCGTGTTTAGTTTGTCTACAGAACTGACCCGTTGCTACACTTATTAGTAAACTTACAGCTGGGGTTTGAAGGTTCGATTCTCAGGACAAATATCTGTGTGATGAACACTGGTGAATCGTGGGAGTGTATTACATTTCTCTACCTGCCCCATCAAGGAAATATACGCGTGATGTTATGTACACAGTATGTGTTCTGTGGTGTAAAAAAGGAAAAGTATATAATTATACGTATACATGTAGTTTACCAGCCGTCGGGTTACCATAACACAGGCTTTCTCGATGCTTGTTTAGGGATCAGATAGGTGTGAGTGGAGGTGTTCTGAGATATATGTATATTTTTTATTTAGATCCCGTTGCTCTAGTTTTCATGCACGTGTATCTGATGGGGGTGTCAGAAGTGTCGGAAGCCGGTTGGTTTTGTATGAATAAAGTGATGAATGTAAAACAAGCACGTCAGCTCTAAGGATATGAAACATTTGGCACTCGCTGCTCTCTGCCTATCCTGGATCGGATCTGGCATAATTACATAATAATAATATACTTATATAAATACTTTACCACACCCAGACGAATAAGCACTAGCTCTCATAACACACCAAATTGTCTCGAATGGGTATAAAACCCAATAAACGTAAACGTAACTTCACGCCTGTAATCCCCGAAGAGGTAGGTAGAGGAATACAGAACACTCCCACGTTTCACCGGTTACGAAACCGGTGAAACGTGGGAGTACCCAATAAAACCCAATAAAAAGACATATTTCCATCGACATCGATAGATTTCGCCTAATTTCTACCCACCAACGCTACAAAGTCTACTCGTATCAGTGCGAAGGCGTGAACAGACAGATCGGCAGCCCGAGGTTTTATTGTGTTTCTAAACGCCGTGTTCCTGTTATTTGAACGGGTAAAGGGATATCCGGCCTTTTAGTCCTGACGTACCTTGGCTTATTACAATCGACTTCAACTGATTTTGTACTTTAAATATTACCACACAGTATATAATGAATCATATCACAGGCGGCAGTATCTACAATGTAAGATTTTGTTAAAAAGGACAAATTAAAATATGTATATTACGAGAAATATGTACACTAAGAGTATTGTAAGGACATATTCATAGCATATATTAACAATATTTTTAGCATTTTTAAATCGTTCGCATAAATAACAACGGCTATGGGACATTGTCTAGTTTCATGGAAACATTATATTTAATATATACTCAATCATCTACATATGTATATATATGTTTATCAGGCGGGTGTGTGGAGACGCCCCAAGATATTTATCATAGTATCGTTACGCTAGATCCCTTACGGGGATCGCAGGGAGTATCAAGCGTTAAATATCTCTGTCGTCACAGAGCCGAACTGTTTCTTCTGATTACTATGATAGCTAAAAATGCAGTAATGTGTTTCGAAGACAAATTTTTCAAGAAGTGTTTTTTAGTTTCAAATCGGTCAAGGTTTTCTTCGCTTTTGACTTCGTTGTCTGTATGTAACAGCAAATACAAGCTTAGGAATATATGTCACGGAACACGGTGTTAGGGTTGATGAAAAATGCATATGCCAGCATATGCGCGCCGTCATATAATATGCAGAACGGTAGTCGCATGTGCCGATATATACGAGTACACGATGAGAATGACTGGGACACGAAAGGTTTGCATTTTGACTTCTTAAGTTATAAGATTTAATACATTCTTTATAGGAAATTGTTGTTCTTATTTTAATTATTACGCTAAGTCCTTTATACGGTAGGCAGAGAACACCAAGTGCAATATGTTTCTATCTTTACAGATTTGACGAGCTTCTCCTACAATCGTCATTCTACATATATTGAATGAATGAATGATTAGAGATATGCAATAGATTTTACCCTACAAAGAACACATATTTACAAAGAATTGATATATTTAGAATCTTTAGAGAGATCTGTGCCCGGTGTATGGCGATAGGTCCATACAAGACAATAAAGTCATTAATTTATAAAATTCTTCAACGCTCTGAAAGGAGAATCTCTTATTAAAAATGATTCTCCCCCTTTTGTTATAATATGTGTGATATTTTGCAAGGATTTCAAAATATTGCAAGCAAACACGTTTTAAAGTTTCATACTGCATAACAAAGTTCACAGAATGGCTTCAGGCTTTTAAGGACCATTAAGGCTTGTCGTCGTTATACAAAGACTGGATGTTCCTGTCTGCTGTAGAGTTCTATGTTCAGGGAAACACCGGAAGTAAAGTACAATGGAAGTTAGGAAGTATACTAATAATAAAATTATTCCAATATATTATAATTGTACAATACAATAATTATTTTACGTATAATATCACGTCTATACTCCCTCCCGTTACATGAGACATACAGCATTACTTGTGGACACTAGAAGTACACACCTTTGTCTACCCTTTCGAAAATCAGGCGTAATGATCACCAGGCTATCGATGCTGTATACTGACAGCCACAAGAATATTTATAGGGCTTGTTCACGATCAAAAACGGCTCAGGATAGAAGCGTTGGGTTCAATAATTTAGTTACCACGAGAGGTATTAATTATGGAGTCCAACCCCTTTCACCGCGAACGCCACCCCCGTCTACCCCATAACACGGGATGATAATGTGCTTACGTCGGTCAGAAATAAGATTAAGTGATCAACGTACTGGGAGCTGTCTGATTTCGTTCAGTTCACTGATGTGGACTGAGCCTTCGCTTATGACGTTATCAGCATTGATAAGTACAGCCTGGAGAGATAATATTAGGTCCTTACATATGAAATTTGCGTTTTATACGAAGAAAATTAAACGGAAAAAAAACAAATAATATATTTAATCAATCGAAATATGTATGCACTTTCGCCATTTCATAGGCAGTTCATTGATACCTTTGCTGAAAAAATTGTAAGAGAAAGGATCAACAAATTCTTTAAAGGCGGTTTGGACTGCCTCATCGGAGTTGAATTTTTTTCCTAGTAAGAAATTGTCCAAATGCTGATTCATATGGTAATCTGTTGAAGCAAGGTCCGGGGAGTATGGTGGATGTCGGAGACATTCCAAACGTAGCTCTTCCAATTTATCAATCATCTGTCTTGAAGTATGGGGTCTGATGTAGTCGTGAAGCAACAGTGGGCTGGGACAATTGAGCAGTCTTGGTTGTTTAACGGCTAGCTTTTTGGCCAGATCTTAGAAAACAGTAGTGTATTACACCAGCACTAGGCCACCAAACGCTCACCAGTATATTTTTCTGAGTCAACTTTCGCTTGGGACATGATTTAGCCGGATAATCTGGATTCAATCAGTGTGATGAGCGTTTCCCATTACCGTACAGGATCCACTTTTCATCACTAGTAAAGAAACGATTCAAAATTTCCTCGTTATTGTGCCATATGAGTAATGTGACGCGGCACTCAACACATATTTGTTGGTGTGCTTCACTTTTAAAATTCATGTGGTACCCACTTATTGAGCTTTTTCACTTTTCCAATTTGTTTTAAGTGAATTAAAATTGTTTTTTCCCTTACACCGAAGCCTATCGCTGGCTCTGAAATGGTTTGGGACGGATCCGCTTCCACGATCACCTTTAACTCTTCATTATCAAAAAGGGTCTCCGGCCGACCACGGGGTTGGTTCTGAAGGTCAACATTTCCAAAACGAGAAAGTTGGAACAAAAGCGTACCGTGCTTTCTTTTACAGTAGCTTTCACGGGGAAGCTACTGTAAAAGAAAGCATATTGCTACTACTGCGAAGCTACTGTAAAGCTACTGTAAAGAAAATATCATTAATCTTTCGAGCTGTTTCTGCAGCGTTGGCGCCGCGTTTGAACTCATATTTGTAAATAACGCTATATTTCAAGTTTTCTATCTTGTGAAAAGAACGAATTCAAAGAAAAATTAAATGGCGGAAAAATAAATAAATTACGAAATTCGAAACTGAAATACGCGAGTCTAAATTTGAAATTTATTTAAATTTGGAATTCCAAACCAAACCTTACATATTTGAGGTGAAAATGGCCCGTTCATCGTAAAAAAAAGTAACCTCACGCCTGTAATCCCCGAAGAGGTAGGCAAAGGAATGCAGAACACTCCCACGTTTCACCGGTTACGTTTACGTCCTACTATGGAATATGTGGTGGCCCTATTGCCATGCATCGGGCACATATCCAGACTCCGAACCACTACTGGAAAATCTAAATTAGAAAATCTTATAGTGTTCGACCCGGGAATCGATATAAAATAGTAAGTATACATATAATACATAGGATAAATATACATATATGCGGTGCTCTATTCTTATTATTAATAAGCTCTCCCTATTTTTCATGGAAAATGCAACAAAATGGAGAATCCGTAGAATACGGGCGAAATGTTATGACTTTTATCGCCCCAGATCGCTTCACTCTTGAACACGGGTCAGGTCATAAAGAGAGCTAAGTCCATAGTCCGCCACGCTAGCCAAGTATGGTTTGGCAGATTTCAGACGCTTCAGAGAATAATAACGCTATATATTACTAAAAATTTATTTCTATTTAGAAAACAAGCAATACATATTTGCAAACATAACAATAATGCAAAACTACAGTACTGAGATCGGCAGTTTCCACCGAAAAGCAGTTATTTTGTAACGGATAGGTATAGCTGGTGTTTTCTACCCAAGGTATAGGTAGGTTGTAGATCTGATGACGTCACACACGAGCTCGCCAAAGGGTAGTTTCTGAAGGTCACCGAGACTCTGCGCGCCCTTTCACTCCCAAGCCGTAGGGTCGCCACATCAGTTTAAAGTTACGTTATTTGTTCCTTAAAGAGGTAACATCAGGTCTGTAATCCCTGAAGGGTACGCAGAGGAGTGCCACAGGAGATACACTGCTACGTTGTTGTTCTAAAAATGTACGCAATTATCAATGTTTTGTAACTATTTTACAGTTATTATTGTCATATATTCATATTATGTTCGGGATTTTTACAT
>DWDT01001501.1:0-15729 GCA_018245595.1 Microceris scylla | reverse complement strand
GAAACCCACTAATACTAATGTCCTCTACGTATGAACGTATGCACACATGCGCGTAGATTTAAACTTGTTTGCGCTCAATTTGGTTCCCGTTTGTGATGTATGTAGGCTGGCTACATGTATTTTATATCGCAGCGTAATAATGTTTCCTGTTGTTTCTATTTCCATCTCGCGTGTATTGTCCGTGAGCTGGATGTCTCCTGCGATTTTTCTCTCACTTTCAGTGTATATTCACTGTTAACAATTCTTGAGAATCATTAAAAGAATGGCAATAACTTTCAATGTTATTATTAATGTATGCAAAAGGTTTCTTCGGTGTTGAATACGTTGTTTGAATACACTTATTATTTTTTCACAGCTTTGCACTAGTTGAAGGACCTCATCTTGGAGCATGTGTCCCATGCTGTTCCATTTCACGTTAGCAGCTTAGGTATATGTGATAAAAATAAATGACCAAAAATAGAGCATTTGAAGCGAGTTCTCGAGTCTCTGATATAACTTAAATTAAGTTAATAGGTCTCATTGCGTCACTTAAATGACATTTTTTTTATATTTTTCAAAAAAAAATAGATAATGTAGGCACTTGTCATAAAAACCACCTAACACATATATACCTGACATTCCTAAAGCCTCTTTACTTTGACAAAAAATATACATATTAACTGTAGTAGTTTGGATACCAAATCCAATATGTATTATGGTTATTGATGTATCTGTATTTGAATCTTGGACACTAAAAACAGATGTTAATAAATTATAACTGAAACGTATAATATATCTATAATACTTATCGTACCACTATTTAGTGCATAAATTCATCTGAAAAGTTCAGGTCATAAATAAATCAAGTAATCTCCAGACAAGCCAGCTGAGCTCGGCGACTGTCAATCTCGCACAAAAGTTGTAGTATCTATAGAAGAAAAGTTTGTTGTAGGTACTACTGTTCCTAGCTGGCTTTGTCATATAACTTTGACACTTAATAAACTAATTTAATAATACACTGAAAAAAGGTTCCTTAGTCCTTAAAAATACAGTCCCAAAATTTCATTATTTACATATGTACCAGTTTAAAACGCGAATGTTCTTTTCGAGAAGGTTCGATCAATTAGGGTTGTACTATTCTAAAAATACAAGACGTCATTTAAGCCGGTATATATACGTATATAATTAAATCATTTACTTAAATACTCACAAAACATTATAGTAAAATGAATTTATATAATGTCGTACCAAAAGTTCTAAATTAGTTCAACTGTGAATTTAAAGGGAATCTGTTAGGTATTGACCTCCGGCTAGTTTTTTATGTATGGTACCCGTCGAACTGGTATCGCCACATCTTTTCATATAGACAAAGTACCTATGTGGTTGTGTAATAATACAAAGATGAACGTTATAGAAATTTTAACTAATTCTTTTAAGCCACATTCCATAATATTACAAAGGTCTATAGATAATTTTCCATATTTTCTATCAAAGAGTCAATTTTTTTTTCTCATTATATCAAGAACATTATCAGTGATCATAATCAATGATCAAGATCAATACGTCTAAGCTCTCTAATGATTTAGTAGTGTAGATTCATTTATAAACAGTCGATCATGCAAGATGTATGTATATACTTAGGTATATGTATATGTACTTACACAGGCGACACAAAAGGAATAATTTTACGATTATTTTTATATGCATGATTATATGACATATACATATACATATGTATGTATGTCATTTTATATGGTGCTGTAGACTTCCAAATCTGCAATTTACAACGTTCAACTAAACTTTCAGACAGTATCTTAAACAAAACACAAAAATAAAGCAGTTTTACAATCACCCGCGTATATTATTTCGTTCAAAATTAACGACGAATATACATACATACGGCTCGTCGTAAAATAAATATTTATAATAATTTAGTTATTACGTTATTTTACGATACGTTTTATGGCGTCGCTTTATGACATGTTACGCGCGTAAAGTGGAGATTTCCCGTTAGCAGATTATGTTTTGAATAACATAGTAGCCTAAAAAAGTATAAAATAGAACGTATGAACGTGTTCATTGCGCATAATTATTCATTCCACTCGTTCATTCCTTTTAAACACTGATTAACGTATAACATTATTCATACATAAATTTAGTTATTCATATAATATTAAACTTTTATAAGTATCTATTAGTAGCCTACGATATAAATAGCGTATATCCAGAATTAGTGAGCAATATGAATACTTAAAAATAAATTTATCGGTATCGCTCAAGTGACTAAAATATTAATAATGCTAAGCTGCAGTAATATAAACTTTAACGTATAAATTTTTATATGTCATTGAAATATGTCATAGAAACTGTTATACAGAGGACCCAACATAAACCATCGATCGAACAAAAATGATGAGTGATCCCAACAATTTGGGGCCATCAGCCCACAAACGGGCCCTTAACGGCGTACAAAGTAACCGTTGCGGAATCCAATCAGTCACCTCAAAGAGCATTTTGGAAATAATTGGCGCAGCGCTCAAAGCAACTGCCATCAACCCCTCTCTCTCTATGCATTACCCAAATAAAAAATTCACATCAATTCCCGCAAGAAATTTCCATCAATGCCGCTATGGTGACTAAACACAAAACCCGAAGGTGCACACACACGTAAAATATTCACTCGCCACTCGTGTACATCATTCATTCGTCCGCTGAGAACGGTTCGACACCAATCTTCCATTTGGCAAGAAAATCGATACACGTCGTGGCCATATAAGCATTCCGGGGGAGGCAGACGGGGTGTCTTAAGGGGAGTTAAGGTTTAGTCCCGAATATTGAATTTCCCTTGGGACAAACCCGTTTCGCTTTGTCCCTTCGGTCGGGGTCGTGTGGGCCGTGAGATGCCCGGGCTTTCTGCCTACCTACGTACATCTCCGTAGCTAGCTACCCCTACACGCATCGGCTATGTAGGCCGGGATATATAATACGTCGTACGCAAGATGCGTGAGTGTAGACTCGTGCGTAAGTGTTGGATAATAACATTGCGAGGCTACCAGCCAAACGTGACTTTCAGAGCGTTTGACGGGCCCCGGGGCTATGTGCTCTCTTACTTTATATAAGTGTAACGCGAGTGTTTGACGCATTTCGCCCTGTATGTGATATACGGGCCGCTCGCTGCTTCAAAGCATCTAAATTAGGTCTCTTTAAATAAGATGCCGTACATACATACGTTTTTATTGAAATTGGATTTTATTTCACACTCCTCACTGTTCGCCGGATTACTATTGACATATCACATTATTTGAGCTCTGAGGCTTTTAAGAGATTGTAAAAAATACGCTTTGGATACAATAAAATTATTCGAGACTTACAGAATACAGAATTCATCTAGATAAATGTATCTACACTAATTCAACTTATTAGGGCGTATTAGTAGACACTCATTTTAATACCCATAAAATGCATAAAAACTATAGCGTATCGGGATAATATGTAAATCATGCTATGACGAAGTTAGGTCCTACAGTCGTTTCAGATCTATGAAAATCGAATTGTATTCGAAATCACAGAGATAAATTGATTTTTTAAACATACATATTATGTATGTATATGATTTCTATAATAGGCATTACTTTACGATAACATTGAAGACTATATTAAATAAAAGATATAATAAAACTGAACCATTAAAAAAACAAAACCAACGAACAAATAAGTAACTGAAAAATCTCTGTTAAATTTCATCAACAATAATTGCGGTACACAGTTTATCACACAAATTACGTCGCAAGTGATATCAGAAGCAACCAGGGTTTTGTGCGCGCGGCAAGGGAACCATAAAATGAACTGTATTAGAGTGGAATTCAGTGACAACCACTTATGTCTCCCTCACGCCATATATCTCGATCCCCCACTCCAACTATTTGCCGCTTCATTTACTAGTTGAGTAAGGAATAATATATGGGACACAAAACGGCCTTTTTCGCGAATATTTGAGAAAAAACACGCAAGCTCTCATCTCATATACTTTCTTATGTTTCGCGGTAGAGATGATATCGCAAAAAGGTTAAATCGATTCGTCCGACCGCGCGCGATTAGCGATAAGTGGCTGAATATTTTAAAAATTAATAACCCGTTGTGCTTCAACTTTAAGGCAAAATATGTTTTACTTCATATAGCCGTAAGCTTACGCCTTACCAATTTCATCGCGTTTGGATCTGTATAATACACGACTACTCGTCATTGTGGTTATCTGCACGTTTCTTTACTGCTGCTTTAAATATAAAAGCTATAAATATGAGTAGGTATATACTGATTGGAACAGATGATTCTTACGCGTTGATTCTCACAGTCTTCCTTGATGTTGATTATTGATATCTACGGGCGGCAGCGGCTAGCTTCATATGTTTTCTTATACACAAAACCATAATAAAGCCAAGAATTATTTAAAGTTTAAATAATTCTTGGCTTAAATTTTAAACTGTTATCAAAACGTCACTATATTAATGAATGGGCTCTGATTTGGTAGGAATTCCTTGATTTTAAAATTGAGTCATCGTTACCATAAGTCATCTTCATCCTCGAACCCTTCCAGGGTCTTCTATGTATTCAAATCCCAAATTTTATAACACGCAAGTTTGATAACCATGAACATTTCTATTATAAGACCATGTCCATCATAAGACGTTGTCAAGAGACCAAAGCCGCTAATCGAGACAAATTAATGGACCCAAAACTCGAAGCTCCACCGTACTTGGATTCATTCAATTTGAAACGATAACTATACTGCCTTCAGTTTCTTGCAAGTGACGTTTTAATCCAACTTCCGGAACCGTCGCACTGTTTCCGTAACGAACACCGGGCTTAAAATGGGATAGATGGCGCCACACGCGCTGCGTCTTGAGCAATAGTTCAACTGGGGACAAAGGAATAAAGATTGATTAAAAAGAATAATAAAAGTTAATTTTCAACTTTAGTCTTTCATTCTAAATAAATATGGAAAGATCATTATATTATAAAGTCCTCAACTATATTTTCGGGTGTAAATATTTAAAAAAAACTTTCTATTGCAATATCAAACTATTCTCGTTTTTTGTATTATAATAAATACTGTAACTGTAATTATTGTTGTTAAAGATGTAATTAATTTTATGATTATTATTAAAATTACATAAAATTATGTAAGTATGTATATAAGTATAGCCTTAGCCTTTCTCGTTGAGAGTGGAGACCAGTGTCGAACTGAGAAACGAGATGTATGTATGTATATGAAACTATCCATAAAATAAAATTATTGAAACCTCTAAACAAAATCAACCATGTTTTTTCTATCTTTTTAAATTGTTATTTATAATTCTCATCACACCATTCCAATGTGAGATGAACACGTAACTGATGAAATCTAGGAGTGTAACTACACTCCTCTGTCTAGACCTTCGAGGATTATAAGCGTGATATTAATAGCTCACATTTTAAATCAACCTAATTTAAAATAAATCTTCAATCAGCCTGTTCTAAGAACCTATTTCGGTACAAAAAGGTTACAACATTTAAAATTACACATGAGCACGATTAAACAGTACTAGAACTAGTTAATATACCTGTACGCACATGTCTAAAAAATTCGATCTTAAAAAGTAAACATTATAACAATTTAGCAACAAAGGTAGAATATTACTCACTAAATCCTAAATCGATCACATGTTTCTTACCATAGAGAAATAATCTAGCATTATACTAGAAAACAGTAGCCGTAATAGTCCCCGTGCCCCCATACACTGGGGTTAGAATAGGCGAGGGCAACACGCTAGGTACGTTCGAGCAATAGTTCAGCTGGGGACAAAGGGACAAAGGCTGATTGGAAACTGTGACGTTCATCTTGCATGAAGTGTACTCGTGCCGTGATCAAGATTGCGTCACTCCTGTACTTACATAATTACACAGTATTCGAGATCATTTGTAAGGAAATATAGGATGCATGTTCAATTGAATAATATTGTACACTTGTGAATATTGCGTATAGAAGTTTTGAATATTGCATGCAAATAGTGTTTTTGTGTTTACGTTTAAACAATTTTTAATTACCTTACTTCTGATTTCAGGTATGGTTGCGGAGATGGTGTATCTTTAGTGCGTCTACATGCTTGCATGCTTTTAAACTCGCATTTATTTGGTTCTATAAACATCTATAGATTACGGGCGTAAACCCCCTTTTGGGGAGGCGTATGTCTAGCAGTGGACTGAGATAGGCTGATGATAACATCTATTAAATATGCTTTTTGTTGTACTATATTTAATAAAGCTTGCTGATTTAAAAAACGATAAATAGAGCATAACTAATTGTATATTTAAATTTATTGGTGAAATTTAAGTTTATACAGGATATATCTAAACAATAAACGTATTTCGTATCTTGTACTTTGTTTAAACCAGCTCCTTGTTCCCGATACATCACGGCGCTATATATTCCACAGACAGTTTTACGAACTCAACAGTCCGTTGTGGGAGGGTGGATGCTGAACCGATACATCTCTGCCACAATGAGATAGAGACAAATTCCGCACACGGGGCGAACTCGCTGTGTTCTTGTCATCTTAATAAATAATACCGTTGAAAAAATATAACACTTAACATTCTTGCATTTAAATACTTATAAAGCAAATGAAATATCATGATTTATAGCAAAAATAAATTTACGTTGGTTTAAATATATTAACCACTAAATTCAATTCGTCGGTCATTTTGCTAAGTTTAAAATAAGAAGCATATGACGATGAATAATTATGAAATGCAAAATAATAATATACGCTGATACTGTCAATACACATTTATAGATGATAGGACGCTATGAAAACCTTACAATTAATAAAAAAAATGTTATTCAATTAATCCTTCGATTTAAAATTAAATGCATTGTAATTATATAGAAAGAATAGCCGCAAATAGGGTACTTTGTAATAGATAATATGAGTTTTGTATTCAAACAGAGAATTATGGGCACACCATTATGAAGTCATTTGTAAAGTACGGTACAATAGACTTACTAAAAATCTATGAAGACGTCATCCCCATAAGCGTGGTGAACATATCGTTACCGTTTGGTCCCTTTAAATAATTATCTAGGATTTAACGTTGAGTGCCCTATCGATAGAATATTGTACAACAAAAAAAATTCTACCCTGGATAAATTCTGTTTATTTGTATTAGAAGAAATAAAAAATTACTTATCATAATTAATAGAAGCCTTCGTCTTTCCATATACCCTACTAATCCGCATTGGATTTAACCTGTGTGGAAAATGAAATTGGTGGGAAATAATGTGACAACAATAAAGCAATTATATAACGAGAAGTTTTTAGAAAGTGTCAAAACGATATATTTAATTAAAGTGTAAGTTTACTCTCTGCTTCCCCTCAAGAAACCTAGCTTGACGATATAATAACAAACACATAACATCAAACATGAATTACTCTATTCGTGACCTACATTGCAGCCACGAGTCGATCGAATAAAGCACCCTGGAACTCGCACCTGCAATAAAATATAATATATTTACTCCGATACTTGGCGTATCAAGATTAACAGAAAGCCACTAAGACCGCTATTTGTGGCAGTCTCACCTGAAGTATACCAGTATCTAATTTTAAGTCGTGATTTACTCGTGCCCTCCTACCAGTCTGAGGACCTGAAGAAGGACCGGATGGGTTGGCGGTATTTAGGGGAGACCTACGTCCAGCACCACTGCTGTCCACTGATGTCCACACATCCAAAAGTTGATGCTAAAGTCGTAAATTATTAAAGAATATAATTAGATTAAGCACATTAAGATTTCACCTTCATGTGATTTACAAATGTGTTACTAACTTTGAGATTTAAGTAGAGACGTCAATTGCGTCAATGCTTCATTTTTGTATACGTTTTAAACTTTTACTCAATAATGCATAAAAAATCAAACTATTTTGAAAATTTATCAGATACAAAAATGTCTGTCGGTTTTACTGTCTACCTGCAGCTACCAAACTAAGCGATTGACACCAACATCGTCCCAATGCGGCTGTGAAATGCGAATTGATTTTTCATTGCATCGTTCTATTCATATGTGTCAGGTCTGTAAACAGAGACACTTGGCACTCCGAGTTCTCTGTCTACTCGTAAGGGACCTGACGTGGCGATATACCAATAATAGTTTGTCATAAGATGTCCATTTACTTCAATAGTGGATGTTTTGTAGTCGGTGAGTTGTTTTTTTTCAGGCGTTGTTAAGTGTGTGATGATCAGTACAAGCCTTCAAGCACTGACCTAAAGATTACTCGTAATTTAAATGACACTAAGATTGACTGTTTTATCTTCTAAGTAGGGTTTACTTCGCAAATAAAAATAAGCACTTCATACAGGAATCACGAAGAAAATATCTACTAATAGGTATACTAAAAAATATAAGCGAAAACTAATTTTCCAACTTTCATATAATAATGTAGAGACTTATAACCCTCAAATATCACGTGTCAGATATAATGCGCTATACACATATAAGTACCTACATCAATCAATGATATTATATGTATGAGGCTTTGCGAAAAAGTCACGCTTTCCGAAACTAAAGGGATGACACAAAATAATTTCGAGAACGTTCGTGACTGGGATTTGGAAGTTCACGAAATGTGGGAAACGTTTCGGTTTCATTAATTCTGTTATTTATTATTACATAACAGCGTAACCTTCATCATCATCAACTTTCAAATATGAAAGAAACTATTAAAAACTGGTCGCGAATATATGACCATTAATTTGGTTAAAGCCTCACCTGTTATGATTCAGATCCAAGCGTATGTATTACCTCTTAAATGGTTTAGGACTATCCCTACTAAATCCTTTATTACTATTTTATCATTACGCCTGGTGTCTTACAGGTAGACAGGGTGCAACGCGTGCCAAAAATCTATCGTTACAAAACTGACCTTTATTTTTTTATTTTCTTTAAACATGTTTCTTGGCTTAGGAAAACTCTGACTTAAAGCAGGTATTTTATATAATTGTAATACGACTTAGTATTATAGGTACATAGTAAATATAAATGCGTCAGAGAAATTAGGTTACTGGTTCTAAGCAATCTGCATGAGTGGTGGGGGTTACGTACCGCTATCAAACGTCGTCTATGCGCTATTCACTATTAAAATCTGAAAGCTTTATGTACTAACTTTTTTATGGTTTATGAATAATTATTTTAAATAAAACGACAATTTTCAATCAACAGCTAGGATTTCGAGTAACTGTATCTCTTTTGCCACAAAAATTAAAACATGATAATATAAAAAAATTTAAATTATTAGATCTTAAATTCGTGACCTGTTCTAACAATAGATTATTTGTAGCTATTTGAAACCTGTAGCTAAAATGAATCAAACAGATTTTTCATTTTTCCCGCCATTTGTATATAACATACAACAGCGCACATAAGCTGCCTTCATTACGGTACTCCACATAAATATGTCAATAATACTTACATGTATACATCTCGTCGTTCGGCAGTAAAAATTTCATACCAACAGCACTTTTGATATCTGAACCATAATGTATAATCTCGCTCTGTGATTAACATTTGACGAACCGACTGGATCTTCCGCTCTGGTTCACGTTTTGAAGCCCTACCACTCGCTAAAGAAAAAATAAAATTGCCATTTTAATATAATGCCCGTTCCTTGTTTATTTTTTAATTTTCCTCTTCGTTTCTGATCGGGGTCTGGCTTGATGATTACGCTCGCTATCTTTATCATTAATAAACATGCTTATTTTGGGAAAAAAGTATACTCGTAGATAGATACGAATACATAGGTTAGTACCTATGTATAGTATAAGTACAGCTGTGTCTGTTTGTGGCTGAAAATTTTCCTTTTATTTGTGGGCAATCTTACATACCTAATGATTTCGTTATTCTGTTTATTCCTCTTTATTTTGGAAGAAAAGATTGAAGTAAACACTAGAATAGTTTTTTCAGGAATGCCAACTGCAATATACAGAGCTTCTTGCTCCATGATAGTAACAAGTACTTGTAGTAACAAAATCTGATAATGAGAGCATACTGAAGGAAGTGGTGGTAACACAGGCACTGACAAATTGTGTGCTAGTTGCCGTATGAGACTGTTTTATATCCCTGATATATAAATTTTAACCGTTATTACCATGTTTGCTTATTTCAAGTGAAATAACCAAAAGCCATTTGATCGTGGAGACATGGATAAAAAACTAAATGTAGCATAAAGAACATAAAGTCATGATAAATGCGTTTCACAACTACCTATAATGATCTCTGCACTGACATTTGAGTTACCTATATAGAAATTATGCCACACTAATGAAAAGTAGCAACTGAAACATTGTATTTCATTGAAGATGTTAAATAAAATTGTAGTAGTCTCAAGAAGTTAAGAACAAATCCCTGTAAAATAATTAATTCTATTAAAAACTGAACCATGTAATTAGGTTACTTTGTGTAGTTACGATTAAGTTGAGCTGAAAAAGAAGTGTCAGTCGATACTGCAACAGTCGTCAAAACCAATGCAAATTATGAATCGCTAATATTTACCATACTCAAGTGTGTGCACGTTTGTCGCTAAAACTCCAAACAATTGTCAGTATTATAATACATTTTTTACACCTTTGTTCGATATTTGACCTGGCTGACAAACTCATGGTGTTCCATTGTGAATGCAGGAGAAACAAAGACGACGAACAGCAACGAAATTGAGAAATAACGGAAATAAAATAAAATTAAAGCCAACATTGTTCTTTGGTTCCAATCGTAATAAAACAATAGGTTCGGAGTGACATGCAGAGTTTTAGTCTAAGCTATTGTGTAACCCTTTCTATAAATGTAAGCTCTTTGTTTTAAGGGGCGCAAATTAATCTCGGTTTATTTCTTTGATCGTCACGTTTGGAATAAAGGGTAAGGTCTGACAGCCGCAACTGATGGATATGTAAATGGAATGGAATGGAAGGAACTGTTTTTGTGAAGCATACGTTTCTATAGTGTTTTGTTATGGCTATTCTGCAGTCTCAGTTTATAAGAGTAGGTCAGTATTTTATGCAGAGAATAGAATAACCATTATCGTATCATTTTTATGGTTCTTTTAATTATTAAATAAAAAATATGATATTTCACCTACATTTTTTAATGTGTCATTAGGTCATTTTATTAAATAAATCTCTAATCTACTAGTATCATATTCAATTCACTTTTGTCGAGATTTCCTCCACAACCCCTCTATATTATCCACTACCACTAGTTAGCATGTATTCCTGCATAATAACAATAATAAAAAAAACGTAACATCGCACCTGCAATCTCTGAAGGGATAGACGGAGGAGTGTAGTGCACGTTTAACCAGTTAAGTTTAAATCCCATGGAATAGGTGGTAAGCCTATTGCCATACTCCAGGCATAGATCCAAACTCCGAGTCACAAATAGAAATTCTAAATTAGAAAAATCCAATAGTACCCTACCCGGGCTTTGAACCCAGAACCTCCCGATCGGCAGTCGTGTTTGCAACCGCTTGACCAACGAGGCAGCCGCAATTAATAATAATCAAGAGCTTATTAACACCACTTCTAGCAAACAAAGCCAACGAAACGAAGTAACTGAGAATAAAATAAGGTTCACTTTTAATAGGCAACATCTACCTTGAATATCTTACTACAAATTCTCCAGCGATCTCTCAAAGGCATGAAACTTAAGGATCGCAGGCCAAAGTAATATCCGGCACGCATTATAGCTTGTCAGTTATTTATGCGCGGATATGTGAAGATTTCCACCCATCTCCGGTATATGTATAATTGAGACCGTTTCGTATCAGCACATACATATGTACCTACATATACGTATAGTTTGTATTTAACATACGTTGAAGTATTGCGTGTTTCATTGTGTTTATTTGCGTTCTTATTTAAGATCCCCAACCTACATACCCAGTGTGGCGGTGATGGGCAAAAGCCGCCTTTATTAAAGGAGGCTTATGTCCAGCTGTGAACTGAATCAGACCGATAATGATAAAAACACATTATCATTATTGTCAATTTTGACCTGTTGTTACATTGTTACTTATTTCTTCAATTGTTGTACGAAATTAACGTAATTAAGGTAAAAGTCGAATTATTGTTGTCTGTTATTATAATATATGCGTATTTTGAAACCAAATATAATTTATTAATAATTCAATCATTATTTAAGGTTTAGAAATGTTCCTTACTTTAATATTATTCACTATTTTTCAATATGCTTCGTACGTATTTGTTTCACAAACTACGAAAATGTCAAGACAGAATTTTGTTTATCCTAAAGACATTTTAAAACGCCTCTGTTCTAAAGTTACATTCATATGTACTTAGATAGAGGGATTAAACTGTACTATACGAATTAAATCTATATAACGACGCGACTACGAAACAACTATTCGAAGAGAACGTTTGCGGCGCCCACCCTAAACCGATAGACACGAAATGCTCATTTACCCTCAGACTAATTTATCTCTCCTAATTCAACCCTTAACAAGGCGCTGTCCGTATCATACGTAGCATGTACTCGACGTGTATGTATATATTCAGTTAAGCCTTCCGAAAGTAGATCTCGGCACACACGGGCGAGGCACGCACACATCCACACTAAAGCCGCAAGGCACGTAACATAAGGAGCTTTGAAATTAATTTAGCTCGGAACTAGCTGGCAAATGGATAGACGTGAGCCCGGCGGAGGGGGCTTAGGCTACCCCCTCGGCGTGGGAGGGGGCGTGCGAGGCCGTGTGTCGGGTAAATTCGGCGTTTAGGCGAACCTTTGTGGCGAGACCGGTTGTGCTTAGAAGTAATTGTGTTCGTTTGAGTTGTAAAGGTTTCATTACGTTGCTTGGGTAACACAATTATGATTAACATCGTTTTGCATCACAGATAATGTGACTTGCTCTTTATATGTATAACTTTTTCTAAAATGTGTTCTGTTCGATTACATATGTGAACACCTGAAATATTAGAAACAGTTTGCACTACAATTTTAATGAGACGTTTATTTTGTAAAAAAAAAATAGCACGACAAATCCACTCATATTTTTGAAATTGCAAGTCAACTTTAAACTGATAAATCTCAGTCTCACTGATAGGGAAGGCATCTAACTTTTAATCCCGTAGTTAACGATAAATAGGGTTACGATAACCAGAAGAACGAATGCTCAACCTAGATTACAGCATCAAGGTCTATTAAACCAAAAAACGGTTAAACACCTGAGGATTTTACCGAACATACATGCATACACTTCTTCAATCCAAATTCTCTATGGGATGGGCAGAATGTTACCAAATAAAAGAAGATTCTTCGGCGCTCCAATTCTAAATTCTTACACGCTTTCTAGGACATAACGATATTATGACTTCATTAATGAAAAATACTTCAGATAATATTCTATCGTAAATTTAATCTCAACATCATTCATTCATCATCAGCCTACTACCGTCCACTGCTGGACTCAGGCCTTTCCAACAGCATGCCACTAAGCTCGATCTTCAACTCTTCGCATACATCCACTGCCAGCCACTGTGCGTATATCGTCACTCCATCTAGCTGGAGGGCGTCGTACACTACATAAATTAAAGAATATCTGATTAAAGCTATGCTCCCTTATTTCACATAGTTTATCCAATGATGTGAAACAAAAGGTATGCTAAGAAGCTTGAATGCTTGTGACAATTTTGCAGCAAAAATTCTTTATTTTACACATAGTTTGCAACCATTCCATAATGTTCCACATACTCTATATATTGTAATATTCTCTGCGGTAGAGCTAGGAATTGGATTAACTAAAATAAAATCGTTTTAACTAAGACTTGCCAAAATCACATCGTTTTTGACTTTACTAAATGTTACATTTAACAATGAAACATGGTCTGAGAATTTTTCCCTCGGATTCTTTTTTCTACATCTATTTTATTTATTTATTTCATCTTTTTTGTTTACCTATACCTAGGTTACAAAGGGCGAACTTAATGCCTAATGGCATTCTCTACCAGTCAACCCAGGGTGATGGCGAGAATAAGTGGTGGTAGGCCCACAAAGCCGTCAGCAATTTAATATATCTATCATAACCATAAGTTGAATGAAACCGATGAAAGCAACATTTTAATCAATATATTTTCATATTGTATTATTTGATAGAGAACACGTTTTGAATATCGAATTTAAGGTGAAATAGTAACGATATATTGCTACATCAAAAAGAAAATTCCAGAAAATCGTAGCAACGTTCAATTACTGACAAACCCGTTTCGCAGAATCTTATTAACCGTGCCATTATGTTACAATAACGCGAACGCCTCGCCCTGACACCGATATGTGAAAGAATATAAACGCGAGGTAGATAGTCAGGAACATCAAAAAGGCTTTGACGTGAAAGGTTTATAATATCCTCCCTGGAACACCAAAGGCCTGACAATATCCGTCGAACATGTCTTTTATATATCCGTGCCTGCCATTGGTACATATGTCATACACAACCGCGGGCGATCACCGGATAATCCGGATAGTAATATCCGGCCACATCTTCTGATATAGAATAAAATAACTTTGATATCCAGATTCTGCGTTATATTCAATGACTATAATAGTTTCTTATATATAAGAGTAAAAATAATGGATAAATCTACGAGTATACCTATTGATTGCCTCGTTGCTAGAGGTTGTAAAGTGCGACTACCAATCGGAACGTCCTGGATTCAAATCCCGGATCGGGTATATTTATCTCTGGTGATGCATTTTGGACATATACCTGTGGCTGTTAACATCAACGATTAATAATACTCGATAAGGGCTTAAACTGTTTGTTTCTCTATTATTTCATGAACACACTACTGAATAAATCCTGATGAAAATTAATATCGATATTGTTGAAATCCAGGCAAACAAGACAGGCTATTTCTAAAAAAAATCTAAATTAACGAAAATTGCCACCTGTAGGTACTACAATATTTTTCACAGTAATACTAGTATCTAGTATTACTAATGCTTTCTCACAAAAATTGTTCTCAGGCTGCAAGAGCGGGAAGCATACCGCAAAGGTAATGATTTTAATTATAACCATGTAATTAAAAAATTAAATATCCAAGTAACATAACTTATGAGCTTAAAACAAGTTGTTTTTACATCAGAAATAACAATCAAACGGTGGTCAGAATTCCCACTTTATACACGAGTCTTATTTTACAGCCTTCTTACATAATACGCGCAAGTATACTCTAATCCAGATTCGACAGGTACTGCAAACATGTAGAGATGATAAAACTTTCCCATTTAACCTACCCTTACAAAGATATGTAAGAGCTTCCGATGCACAATTCATAGATGTAAGTCTTAAAAACAAAGTTTACGATTCGTCTATTCCTTTTAAAAGTAAAGTATCTAGCACACTGAGGTCGGTACTGAAAGGCAAAATTTTATATGTCCCGTTATTAAACTGCACCGGCTGTCCCGTTGGTCTAGTGGTTGCAATCTCTACTTTTGATCAAGAGTACCTTGGATACCTTCAGATCGGGCAAAATGTGATTGAGTTTTTCTAATTGAAAATGCCCAATAGTTGACCAGAGCCTAGATTTATGCTCCTATTCCAAGCTATCACTTAAAGCATAATTGGTTAATCCTGGATGTATACTATATGCTTTAATGTTTACTTGCCAACAATGACTACGAAAACATAAAACTTGTTAACTTCGCCTCCCTCA